>OZ025301.1:266791134-266985479 GCA_964019185.1 Maratus speculifer
CGAATTTTTCACGGTTTTTTTTGATGAAATTTGCAGATTTTTTACGACTCTGACGAAAGTTGCAGATTTTTTGCGGTCCTTTGACAAAAGTCGCTGATCTTTCGCGATCCTTTGTGACTTTTTTCGCGATTTGCATTTTTCCGCAGGTTTTTTGACGATATTTTCATTTTTTTCTGCAATACCTAGCCGAAATTTCAGTTTTTTCATAAATCTTGGATAAAGTTTTTTTTTTTTTTCACGATCTTCAGACGAAATTTGAGTTTTTTCACAATTATCTCACGCGCACTTTTCCCGCAAACTTCTGACGATATTTACGATTTATCCGTGAATTAAACACGAAATTGATTTTTTTGGGTGACGATTTGTTGAAATTCGTAGTATGTTTTTTATTTAAATTTCCGGATTAATGACGATTTTTTTTTTTTTTAAATTTTCGGATCTGAAAACCTTTGATTTTCAGAAAATACAGAATAGAATCGCGTTTGAATCACTTAATGAATGCAAAATTCATCAAAGGATCACTTAATAAATACTAATTGTCACAGAATTGTGTAAAACATACAAATTTCAACAATAAAATGACTCTCATCAAAGGGTCGTTAATAAATGCTAATTTAGTCAAAAGTCTGCTAAAAAAACACAAATTTCATTGAATAATCAGAAATAAGATGTGAATTTCATCAGATGATTACCGAATAAATGCGAATCAAGTCAAAAGGGTGAAAAAAAAATGCTAATTTCATCACAGAATAACAAAAAAGATGTCACTTTCTTCAGAAAGTTGCGAGAAAAAATGCAGCCGTCTCCTTGGAAAAATACACACACACACAAACATATCTGTTTATTGTTATAGGTATAATTTTTAATCAGAAATGATACTGAACTAACTTTTTAAAAATTAGATTAACCCGAACCCAACTTGAAGCAATCTACACTCAACCTAAAACCAACCTGAACCAAAAAGTGAGTTTACTAGACCTGAAAAAAAAAGTTATTAGCACAGGGAGGGAATTTATCCCTTTGAAAACTAAATAGACTATTATAAAATCTTGACTTACTATATTTTTTTTTAATAAAGACACATTTTGCATAATTATTCTGAGTTGTTGATAAAAATAGCCTAGTGGTATTTTGTCATGTCTGTGTGTAATTTTTTAAATAGCACATAAAATAACAGTAGGTTTTAAAGATTTTTTTTTCTCCCTCAAAAACAGCTAAACTCCCCTCCATTTATAAATGTTGGGAGGGAGACTCCCCTCCACTGGAAAATTGAATTTCAAGCCTGTCATGTAAAATATGTGAGATTGAAAAAAAAAAAAAAAAAAATTCAAAACAATCATGAATCCTTGTGTGCAATTAGTTATGCAATATACTATTGGTTTATAAGATTATTCTTATAAACTTCTGAGTATTATTTCTAAGCTCGCTTCTATTATGCTTTTTTTAATTTTCGTAATCAGCTTTTTAAAATTTGTGAATTTCTGTAATTCGCTTTTTAAAATTTGTGAATTTTCTCAATCAGCCTTTTAAAATTAGGGAATTCTCTACACTGGCTTCGTAAAATTCATGAAATTCCTTAATCGGCTTCATAAAATTTGTGATTTTCCTTAATCGGTTTCATAAAATTCATAAATTTTTTCAATCGGTTTTATAAAACTCTTGAATTTTCTCAATTGTCCTTGTAAAAATTTGCTAATTTTGTCAATGAAGTTCGACAAAATCTTGAATTTCATTAATCAGCCTCGAAATATCACGAACTTTGTCGATTGTGTGAAGAAAAATCGCAAATTTCGTCAATTTGGTCAATCAGCCATAAAAAAAATTGAAATTTTCATTAATGAGGCGTAAAAAAATCGGGCATTTCATTGATCAGTCATGAAAAAATCTTATTGATCGGCTCTGTTGTTCTTAAAGTTCACATTTTTTTCGGCACCAGCCACATGTTTGCTTTTTAGCACTTTTAATAAAACAAAATTTACTCTCCTGAATAAAGTCTACGAATATTATTATATCTTGAAAATATTCCTTGATAAATTATTATATATACAAACATAAAAACTGCTGATATATCCTTTCCAACTGAATTGCATATTTTGACTGGGTAAGTGAACTTAAATTAAAAGAGTAACTTCGCACTTTCCTCTGAAACCATATTTTTTATCCGATTATTCATCAATAGATCACCTCTTCGAAATCGCTCCATGTTAATTGATGTGGCTCTTGACTACCTAGACATATTTGTAAGTTGTCCTTTTCTTGTAAAGGTTGTGCGCCCCCTTACTGCAGAATATTTGTTTATTTCTGATTATTGTTCTTTTTTTTTTTTTTTTTTTTTTTTTTTTTTAAATGGATTGATTTCTGAAAGTAAGCAATGCTGCCAAAATTGAATATGTGATTTCTACAAGTGATTCTTTCAGAAAATTAATGCTAATCTAAGAGGTGTTAAGCGATGTAACTACTTAAAAAATTTTGGAATTGTTCATCATGAGAGTATGAAGAAAGTAATGGAGCTCAGAGCAGCTGTTTCTGTACACCAACAAAGCATCAAAAGATAGGTAATTATATGCTTTACATGGTTTAGTTGCATACTTTAATTTACACCAGTATTTCTTAACAAAATTTCATGACATTTTTATAACATTTTCAATAAATCTACCAAGAAGATTGTTTGGAAAAGATAAGTGTTATTTATTTATTTTAGATTTTTTTTAGACGAGAGTTCAACCCAACTAATAACGTTTACTTTTTCATATTTTAGAAAACTACTCTAATGCTAAATTAATTTATGCTTGTTCTGATAATGTAGATATATTAATAATTTAAACAATATTCAGTGTATTTCGTTAAATAAAAAATTCATTTTGATGTTTTCTTCTGAAAGATTCTATAGACTATCTCTTATATTTTGAACTATTGGGGTACTTTGAAATGGTTTGTTTGCAAATATTTTACTAGATTTTGTGATTTTCCTACAATCGAATGATGAATTTTGCAATATTTTTTGAGAATTTTTTTCCTTGATTGTCTGACAACTTTCTTGATTTTTTCTCCCAGCCAATAAAATGTTGCACTTTTTTCGTGCGATTGATTAAGGAATTTTGTGATTATCCCCTGAATGATAAATGATTTTTGCGATTTTACTCCGATCAAATAATGAATTCTGCAATTTATGGACAAATTTAGTAATTTTTTTTGATAGATTTATTAATTTCATGCAACTGATCGACAAATTCTTACCATGGATGATTAAAAAATTTTCAAAATTTTTTTTAATATTCAGATGATTTACGAATGAATTTAACTTTTTATTATTTATGATAGATTTTTCAATCTTATGACCTTTAAATTTGTAACAATTGGTATATTTTTGGCTTGCAATGAGTTGACAAGGATTTTTTCTCCATGTCTGATCATCTAATTAAAAAAAAAAAAAACTGATATACATTGACAATTTTTATTTTTTTTTAACTGCGATCGACTGATGAATTATTTTGAGACATTTACATTCTGCATGATTGGAAAATTTTGTGACCTTTTTCTATTGTCTGATTAAAAAAATCTTATATTATTTTCCGCAACAATACTGATGTATAATTTTCACGTGTTTCCACCAATACACTGACCTTTTTTGCCATTGCCGAATTTTGCAACATTTTCATTCTGTCATTTGTAAATTTGGAACTTTTTCTTGGAATCTTTTGGGAAGAATTGTGGGGGGTTTCCACAATTGATAGAAGAATTTTGCGATTTTTTAAGACATTCGATTGATTGCATTTTTAAAATCTGTGTAATTTCACTTTTAATAATTAGCAAATGTTGCATTTTTTTCTTGCTACCAATAAGAAAAAATTGTGAGTTTTTTTTTTTTTTTTTTTTTTTTTTTTTTTTTTTTTTTTTTTCTGGGACTGATTAACTAATTAATTTTTTTCTGACGATCCATTGATAAGTTTTACACTTTTTACTTGCGATTGATTCGTAAATTTTGCCTTTATTTCTTGCATTGGCAAAAATCAGGGCCGAAACTAGAGGGGGCACATGCCCCAGGCACCACCAGAACAGGTGGTGAAGGGGGCGCCAAATTTAATTTTTGCTCCGGGTGCAAAAACGGGTAGTTTCAGCGCTGGCAAAAATCGTGAGGTTCTCAAAAGGTTTTGTGGCTTCTTGATGACTGCGGTATCTCAAGCAACTTGTGGCTTCTAAATGATTTCCTACTTCTATGACTGGCATCTCAAGTGACTTGTGGCTCCTCGGTAATTTCCTACTTCGATGACTGTGGCTTCCCAAGAGATGTGTGACTCCTCGAGCATTTTGTGGCATCTTGATTTCCTACTTTGATAACTGCGGCATCTTGAGAGACTTGTATTCCTTGATGATTTTTTTCTTCAATGATGTGGCTTCCCAATGATTCTCATTCTCGACAGAAAAGAGATGTGAAAAGGTTTATCAAGGTTTTACATAAAATCCTATTACATAAAATCCACCTATATTCAATAAGAAATCAAACATAGCAACAGCTTCCAAAGAAAGTTTCCAATCTATACATATAATAAAACAGTAGGACCCGGTGTGTCTGTACATTGAAGATAATTGACAAAAATGGAGTCAGGGCGATAAAAGAAAACCAATGAAACACAAAAAAAAAATTTTTGAATTTTTTGTCTGTCTGTCTGTCTGTTTGTTCGAGGTTATCTTCGTAACTACTGAATGGATTTTTATGCGGTTTTCACTAATGAAGAATGCACACTCCCGGGCAGTGTATAGGCTTTGTTTCATCAAAATCGGACAACAGACAAAAAAGTAACAAAAAGAAACAAAAGAAACTATTAGGTGCGCTGCTCACGTTTTTTAGTACATAACGTTTTTTAGTACATATAAAATCCAATAGATGTCACTGTGCGATTTTAAAACGTGCTATCGTTATGTTTTCGCCAGTCTACTTAAGTATGAGAAAGTTTCAAGCTGGCTGTCGTTCCATGTGGTTTAGTCGGTAGAACGTCAGTGCGCCATACTGATGGCCCGGGTCCGATTCCCAGCATGGAATTTTTTTTCACTATGTTGGCATTAACGCCTATAAGCAATTAAAAGAATTTGAAATATTGTATTCAAGGCGAATTTTCTCTCTGGGAAAATTTCCTTGCATTAATATGTCAGTGTAATTTTTTTTTCGATTTAATTTTTTTTTTCGAAACTTTGTTTTTCTTAAAAAATTACAGTAAATATTTGATATTTCCCAATGTTTTTTGAATGATCGACTTGCTTTTTTTTTTTTTTAATGTATGTCTGAACCTTATCTAACTACTTCTTCAAGATTTCTTTAGATAAACCGACCAGCGTAGCGGGCGAAGGCCGCTAGTCCTCAATATTCAGAAACTATACTCAGCAGGTTGCACAGATGAAAGATATAATAATTACATGTAAATATTAATTTTTTTATAAATGTGGAATTTTTTTTAATCTTGATTTGGGGAAATTTTTTTTCATCTCAAATTAGCTAAATATTTTTTATAGTGGTAAATTAAACATTGAAACAAGGCTTATTTTAGAAAAAACTCATTTGAAAACTTTTTCATGGAAAAAGCACTCATTAGGAAGAATTTTCAAAACTTTTGGGGAAATTAATTTTCGACTATTTGGCAACATTGCCTAATTTAAGCTTTCAATGTAAAAGCAAAATTTTAAAATATTCTTGCTGCCCTTTTCAATTAAAATTAGGTGCATTCGGAGTGAAATCACTGTGTCGAAAAAATGATTATCACCAACTCATTCCAGTTCATCCACACATGACTCTTTATGAAATTGAATTGAATATGGTATAAAATCAATTGCTAACTGAAGCAATTAGAGTCATCTAGAAAAATTTTATGCAATCAAAAATTATTGAGGTGTCCATAAAATCAACAATAACATCTTGTTATCATCCATCACTTGTCGAATAGGGGGGAAAAAATGAAAATTATAATTAGTTCTGTATTTTAGTTATATTCAGAATTTTTGTATTTATATATTATGTATATCCTTTTTACAACAAAAAAGAGAATGTACATGAACATCAACAATATTGAAAAGCAACCAAACAAATAATAAATAATTTAGAAAAGCTCACTAGGCACCTCTCTGTACCACTTGACATACAAATTACTACTTTATAGAGATCTACTGTTTAAAAATACTTAATCATCTATTGCTGTGTTTTTTATTTCTACAAAGTACAAAATTTCTTGTATGTACTAAAAGTAAACATTCAAATTCTTAAAGCATTTAACAGTTATATATTTGCTCTTTTTGTTTTTCTATTAGGATATTTTTTGTCTAGTAATTAAAACTATAAATATTACTATTTTTATTACTATTACAGGATAATACAGTAGACTCCCTCAAATCCGCAAAGCTTGGGACCAGAGGTTGTGCGGATTTTAGAATTTTGCAGATTTCTGGTCACTGCTTTGTTTACATTTTTTAACCAGTAGTTTGAATGCAATTAATAATGCAATCGAAAATATAATGAAAGCTTACAATATAATAAAATCTTAAAATAAGTAATGAACTAAAATAATAATAATTTAGGTAATTTTTAAAATGATTAAAGTACTTATAGCAAAGGTCAAGTTAATAATCAATAGTGTATGATTAAATATTCATTTTAAAGATGAAATGTACTTTTCCAAAATTATTCAATAAAACTTGCCTTATAAAAGTACGTTACTATTTCACATCAAAATCATAAAATAAGGATTATTTTTTCAAGTTTAACCAGGCTGAATTACCAAAAAATCTTGATTAATGCATAAATATATTTGGTAAGAAGATTGTGATTAGCAGTGATATCAGCAATATCTTGAATTTTTCCCCAAAAAATTTATTCTTCCTTCATGAAAATAACATGAATAGAGTATTATTAAGAAAATTACAAATTAAAAAATATATAGAATTGATACAAAACTAAAAAGATCAAATTTTGTTCCAATATCCGAACTGAAAGTTTCATTGTTTGCATCCATAAAATATGTGCAGATTTTAGAGAGTTGCAGATTTCTGGTTTGCGGATTTGAGGGAGTCTACTGTATACTGTGAATGATGTTCTTGCCAGGATATATTCTCTTCAATTACTTGTAATTATTCAGGATATGAAGAAAGACATGTGCTATTTCTCTCTTTTTACGACATGCTAGTGTTTTCTTAAAAATGTCTGATTATAGCAATTTTGTAACTGATAGCATGCATTGTAATTTTAACATAACTCAGGGCAGAATCCAAAGCCTGCCTTATTAATCAGTATACTTTGGTTCTAAAAAATGAAATGCTATTAGCCCCATTTTCAGAATGTAATGTTTTAAGTGGTCTATTAAAGAAATAGTTTTGTAAGGAAATAAATGTACCGTATTTTCGGGAATACCCGCCGCACCCACCGTAAGCGCCGCACCAATGACAATCTGTTAAAAAAAAAAAAGTACATCGACGTAAGCGCCGCACCATCGTAAGCGCCGCACCCAAGCTGCTGATATTTATACAGTATAAATCTCTAAATTCCGAAATCGTTCGTAGACGCGGCTTTTAGTTATTTCCGAATTTTAGTGATCTTCAAAAAACAACTTTAAAATGTAAGTAAAAATTATTGAAAATCATCATTAAAAAAGAAAAAAAATCACATATTTATAAAAAAAAAATCATAAATGGCACATTAAGTTATTTAACAGCAAAGCCAAGCATTTAATCTTATTAAAATTAAATATACACAGAGCATTTTCACGATTACGATTTTATTTATATGTTAGTATTTAGTTGCTTTAATTTAGGCCTACTGGTCATTACTTTTTCCCCAATTACAATGATATTAGCTCAATCTCTGTAATAAAATTCCTTTGTTCCAGGCCTAATATTTTATATAAACTGTTTATGAATTTTTCTGTTGATATTTCTTTGTTTTCTTATTTTACTATATCAAGATAAATAAACTTGGAAATGAATTAGAAGAAATGATTGGTACGGCCATCTGTCGGCAAAATGCAGAATATAATCTAGATTATACTAAAAAGTTAAATACATTTTTGGTGCTGCCATCTGTCGATAAGATAGGATAACTGAACTATATAAATATAAAACATTTGATGATCATTTATGCTATCTGTATTTGAGGTTTCCAGATTTTAGAGACTGTTACAGTATATAAAATATTTTCACTTGAACAGTTAAAAAAAAAATTTTTTTTTCACTTAAGTGCCTAAAAAATATATTTAAAATGTAAAGAAATATCGTATAGAGACACTGACGAAAAAAATAAAATAAATAAAATAAGCTGTTGAAGAAAAAAATCATTGGACGAAAGACACTTAGATTTAATGTATGCAAATGCCTTAAAAACTGTAGTAAAAATATTACTGAAAAATGTGATGTAATAAAGCGTATTGCTATAAGAAAATATTTTTTAAATGCATACTAGTTTATGTTAACTCCTCAGATTACTGCAAAAAAGCAACATTTTGTCACTGGATCAATAACAAACAGAGAAAAATATAATAAATATCAGAAACTTATTTATAATATTATAATCTTACCTGTAAATATTGCAGAATCATTTTTCCCTTGACTGTTGATTTATTATTATTATGTATTTGTTTTTCAATTTAATAACGTTTCCTATCACTGATCCGTTATAAATAGCAGGTATGTAATTTTAATATTAAGATTTCAATTTTTTGTAATATTTATAAAATTTTCTAAAAAAATATTGGATTACATATAATAAGAGAACACTACTTCAAAATATCTTTAAAATATGAAAAATTATTATTGGAATGAAGTGAAAATATAGAAAAAAATATATACAAGATTTTATCAACATGTTTAAAAATCTTCAAATCCATCAAAATCGGAATTTTCACTGTCGGAATTAAATAGTTCTAAAAATTGTTTATCAGTTAATACGTCACAATTTTCATCTTCACTATCATCAGATTCAGATGAATCATCACTAACTGTATTTTCCATGATATTGGCTGCTTTGAAGCCCGACATAATAGTTTTAGCACTAATGTCTTTCCATGCCGATGAAACCCACGACGCTACTTCTTCGTAAGTGGCTTTGCGCATTTTTCCAGAATTTGTAAATGAATGTAGCCCTTCCATCATCCATTTTTCCCACAGTTTTCTTACTTTGGACTTGAAAGATTTATTCACAGCCAAGTCAAGAGGCTGTAAAACTTTAGTTAATCCGCCAGGGATTATTGCTGGCTCGGCTGAGACTTTTTTCAAAGCAGTTTTTACGGAATCACCTTTGTGGGCACTCATTGAGTCCATAATAAGAAGCCCACTAGGCTGAAAAAAAGAATTTTTTCTTTTCCTCCACACTTCCGCCAGCCACTCATACATGATTTCCTCCGACATCCATCCCTTTTCGTTACACCGTATTACGACGTCGGAAGGAAAATTTGCCTTAGGCATAGTTTTGCGCTTGAAAATAATTAGTGGTTTTAATTTGTCTCCATTCGCAGCGCAAGCTAAAACACAGGTAAATGAGGTTCGCTCATTACCAGTTGTTACGATGCCGATTGTTTTTTCCCCAATGGTGTTAACAGTTCTACTGGGGGGGCAATCAAAAGTTAATGGAACTTCATCCATATTAATAATCTGTGCTGTTGAAAAGTTGTTTTCCTTGATTTTTTCAGCGACATACTTTAAAAAAGATGCTTTTGTCTTTTCCCAATCTGCAGGCAGTTCTTGTCCCACAGTTGTCCTGGTTCTTACAGACAAATTATTTCTCGACATGAACCTAAAGCACCAGTTGGGACTACCTTTAAAATTTGTAAATCCCATGTTCGATGCCATAATCCTCGCTTGAAACCGTATCTGAACAGTTGAAACGGGCATTCCTTTTTCCCTTTGCTCCTTTACCCACTTGGCTAAATTTCTCTCCAGATTTGGCCAAACAACAACGCCACTTCTTCGTGCCCTCTTAGATTTTGGCATTTCCTTCAAAATAGATTTTTCAGCTCTCCATCTCCTTACGCAACGCTCATCAACTCCATATTCTCGTCCTGCAGCACGATTACCTATTAGCTCTGCCTTATCAACCACAGCAAGCTTGAAAGCGGCGGTGTAACTTTTTAACTTTTTGGGAGCCATTTTCACTTGAAAAAAAAAAATAAATTGCTTAAATAAGAGCGTCAGACAAAAAGAGCAGAACAGTACCGTAAAATAATTCTCAGCTAAAAAGAAAAAAAAAACGTGTTTGTAGTACGCAATTAAAATCCAATCGGAAATAGGCGCAATTACTTGCGCCAATGAGAGGAGCGCAGCAGGATGCTAGCTTCCTCCCTAGCATCTTTTCCTAGTAGCGTTCAATTCTAAGTGCTCTTTCCACAGACTTCTAGTTCTTTCCACAAAGTTCTAAACTTTTCTTCGAATCTTGGTCATCCTTGTGTAAATGCGGTTTAGGTTCCCTTAGAAAGACCCCCCACGGAGGGCACTTATCCTAGGGCCTATATCCCTCCTGCAGATAATCGGCCGTCATAAATAACACTATTAACACCACAAAGTTCTAGTTCTTTCCAGCAAAAATCCGTCAGATTTTCGATCAAAGACTTTTTCAAATTAATTTTAGTGTAGGATTTTTTTTTTTTTTTTTTTTTTTTTTTAAGTTAAGATATTATTTCAGTCACACACAAAGACCTCCTTAATGCTAATCCTATGGATGAAATTTATAAAGATATCGTGTTTGCATTTCAATATTTTTAAATGATTTTTGGGCATTGGATAGTTCAAGTCCATCTATATGCAGATCGTTTTATACTTTTTCGATTTTGAAGATTGTTTTCACTTTCGAAACCGACTCCCAAAATGAAAGTGCCCTCATTGAAAAATACCTGTAAGCAAAAAGCGAAAAATGTTCTTTCTACAAATCTATCAGAGTTAATCAATGCAAAAATCATTTAAAAATATTTAAATTCAAACGAAATATCTTTATAAATGTTTCCCATAGGATTAGCATTAACGAGCGGGTCGCTTGACTGAAGTAGCCTCTTAACGAAAATATGATACAGTTGAACCTCAACATTTTAGAATCAGCGGGATCACGGCGATACCGTATTTTCGAGATCTGTTAAAAAATAATTTTAAAACAATATCATGCCCCCCCCCCCCCCAAAAAAAAGCAACTTTTTCCTCAGTGTAAAGAAATGACGATCAAGTAAATTGGTGAAGTAAATAATAAAATACGAATTACATTGAAACACAGCACATATGCTAAAATTAAATTACACATGTTAAACCACAATTGATTAATAAATATATATATAACCATTGTATAATACTACAAATCATTATCCACAGCGAATACAATCCACAATTGTTTATCATGCCTGCGGCAAAAAATCGATTCTTAAATAGCTTACAGCACTACAAATTCCTTTATATAAATATATACCTGCATATCTTTATTTAATATTTTAACTATTGATAATTGATTTAATGATTCCTTTTGTGGTAGATTAGTTTATTTTTTATTTGGTACATACGCATCTATCCTTGTTCATTTACAAAAATTTTTAAGTTTAAATATTTCTTGCTCAAATTTAGACTTTATATTCATCTTAAGTTATTTCGATGATTATATTATGAAGATATAAATTAAGAAAAGAAAAAAAAATCCACAAATCCACTTAGCGTAAAAAAAAACTATTTTCGTTCTTTTTTTTTCTACTGTATTCAAAGAAACAAAACAGAAGCAATGCGATATTAGCCGACTTACGCATCAAGGTCAAAGGGCAACATGTCCGCACATTGAGTCATGAAGAGGATGAGGAGAAAAGGTGACTTTAAATAACCAGTGTCTCTCTCTCTTTTTTTTTTTTTATTAGCAGAAACAAGAGATAACAAAATTGCACGTTTGCTTTATAGTTATAAATACTTACTTGAGTGCTTTTATTAGGCACTTCTTTAAAAATAAACATAGTAAAAGGAAAAAAAAAGGATAAAATAAGTAGTTTTGTTCAGAACTTTTCGTACGAAACAATTTTTAATCATATCATAGTAAAAATTAATCTATTGAAAAAATTCACTTGGATGATGCGGATATTTTAAATTTTCCGGGTGCCGGATTGTTATTTTTATTTATTAATTATTATTATTATTTTATATGGGCCGGACCGAGCTGATCCCCCCCCCCCCCCTATAGATCGGACTGCTTCACTCAAGTAAAAACATCTACTCGCTAATGTTAATCCTATGGATTTTTTTTATTTATTTTTTTTTTTTTTCAAATGCGTTTGCATTTCAATATGCTTAAATGATTTCTTTGTATTTTATATCTGAGATGTTGATCCCTAAGAAGACACCTTTTCGATTTCGTTTACAGATGTTTTTAGTGGTATACTTTGACTTTTAGAACCAGTTTCGAAAGTGAAAGTATACTAATAAAAAAACCTGTAAACAAAATCGAAAAAGTAAAGACTCTTTGTGGAGATTGACTTCCGTTATCCAAAGCAAAAAATATCATTTAAAAATAATGGAATGAGAATGACACTTTTTTTTTCTTTGAGATTAACATTAGTTAGCCGATGTTTGCACGTGGGTGAAATAGCCCTTAAAGTTGCCAAGTTAACATCGACTCGTGTAGCACATTTAAACTTATTCTTGCAAAGTCATATGCATTGAAAATTGTTTATATTCTATTGGCTTCTTTTAAATGTTTATCACGGAAGTCGGCCTTTTATTATTTTTTTATTATTCGCCAGGCCCGTTTTTGTTGTTTATCACCTGAATTAACTCATTTGGGGGAAAAAAAACTTGCTGATTCGACCGGTTTCAAAGTTTGGATTATTTTTGCCGGATAAAAAAAGAGTGAGTTATTGAAAAAAATAAAGAAAAATCTTGCTCTCTAAAGTTTTTACTATGTATAGGAAGTCTATTTCAAAAGAGTTCTATACCGGGATTTGAGCTCTCTTTGGGCAGTTTTATTTTCTAACTGGAAGGAGGATCATTAGAAGAAAAAAATGTGACAGCTGTACATTCCAATATCCTACAGGTAAAATCATTAATAGATGAGGGGAAAATATAATAATTTTTAACATGAGAACCGGTGAGACCAACATTATTTTTGAATAATGTTGATTGTTTAAAAATAAACAACTAACGCATCACGGACACCTGCGGTTGAGAGACGTTTTCAAATGTTTTGATACCAATTTGAGAGCATATAATTGTTGATTAAACGAAAAAAAAGTGTCAAAATCATTTGACAAAATAAAAAAAAAAAATAAAAAAAATCATCGTACCCGCCGCCCCGGCGTAAGAGCCGCACCTACAATATTTTATACTTTTAAACTCGTATGCGCCGCGGCTCATACGCCCGAAAATACGGTAATTTTTAATATGTGTTTTATTTTTTTTTGTCTGAAAAATTTAATAATTAATGCACGTATCTTCATTCACCATAGCGTGAATTTGGTTCACATCATCACCTTTAACAGTATCTTCTGAAATATTGCCTGCCTCTAGTAAAAAAATGAAAAAATGTGCCTTGTTCATTAGGGTGGAGCGAAAAAAATTTTTTTTGGAAAATCAAAAACGGGTAGGTGCCAAAAGTTGCATATATACTAGTACATCAACTGTGTGAAATTTTACCGCTGAAAAAAAATGGCTTGAGTCTGCGCTTTTGCTCCAAAAATCGAAATTTTGAGTAAAATTTGTCATTTTTTCAAAAAAATTGAAAAAATCCTACAGAGCTGGTTAGTATTTAAAAGTGTTGCTTAGACCTTTATATTTATCTGCTTAACATATTTAAACTATAAAACAATATGTTTATTCCCTATAGCTGTAGCAAAACAGACAACTTTTAGTAAGAAAACAGTATTACCAGTCTATTGGGTCATACAACGAATTGTTGTTTTTAAAACAGCTCTTGTTTTCAAAACTACCTTCGACATGCGTCGTGGAGGTGGCTATATTTCCTATACCACCCGGCCCAACTATTCGATCATCTTAGTACAGTGTTTTATTTATACATTGATTTGTGATTTTCTTTATAAAAATTTGGCATGTTTTCGATGCTTCCACCTTGTTTATCTGTTCTTTACATCCACATGCTGCTGTAACTATCTTCATGTATATTTTTGCAGTTTATACAAAAAAAAAATGGCAAGCAGAGTAATGTACGGGAATATTATTAAAGGGATCTATCTATTCGGTCATCTATTATATTTATCAAACTTACATTCAGTTGATGAAAAGTGATTGGAAGTTATGTTACCACATTATTTTTTCAGTCAATTGTATTTTTTTTACGCAATGATTTGCTTCAAAGATGATTTCAGATATTTTAACTGTAAGTATGCCATCATTTATTCTACTTTTGCATTTTTTATATGTTGAGAAGCGAGCTGTTTAATGTGATGGTGATCTTTAGAGAGAATTGCAATGAAAATTTGTTCTCCATGTGTAAAGCAACCGCTGTTGTAAATAACCTTTTTTTTTGCATTAGTTTTATGCCGTTTTCTAAGTGTTTTCGTATCCAGGTAATTTCCTATTAACTTTTAGATCCCCTTTTAATGAATGGACAACATTTGATGGTGAAATGTCCTGGGCATAAACTTATAATGCATAGTACTTTATGAGGGAATGTACGGATTTTAATCGACTATAAGTGCTCATTTAAAATTAGGAGAATTTTATTTGTCACTGTGAACAATTTTGCATGGGGTAAGCTTAGAATTGTGTATAATATTGAATCATTCGCTACTTCAACTGCAGTGAATTTCCTCTGCGTCAATTATTAGTGAAGTCGATATAAAACGTTCTAAGCTACATGGATTCACTGGATCAATAAGGAATATCTTTGTCTACGTACTATTCACTTCCTATTGCATTTATATATATATATATATATATATATATATAAAATAGAGAATAATTTTGAAAAATTATTTTCTCAAATTGAGAAAAAGATACTCAGAACAGACTAGAAATTACTCTCGGAGATTGCAAAGCTAATTTATAAGGAAAGCTATTTCTCAGAAAGAATGGGGATTAAGAATTTAGAAAAGATCTCACACAAAAAACAGCTCATAAAGTTAATAAAATTTTCCGCTTTATATAAGCACAGATTGGCAATCAGTGTCTATATGTTCACTCACAAAATGTATAGCCCAAGTTTATACCGCGGGATGTTTTATACCAAATGTACAACACACTTGAATAATAGATCTAAAGTCTTATTAGAAATTACTATGCTACGGAACAACACAGGAAACGACATAAAGCATGCTAAAACTTCTTTAGAAATTTTGTTGTTTTACACGCAAATTTTGTTTGCAAACCTCTGTGACGATCGTCATAATATTAAACAGCTAGCATCGCAGCATATATTCAATGTAATAGGTTCAATAAATGATGACATACTAGAAATTGAATTCATACAATCAATTATTAGGCAAATCATTGCATATAAAATGTAATTGATTGAAAGAATGTTGTGATAACAGATTTTCCAATCATAATGTACTAATTGCATGAAATTTTAATGAAGATAATAGACTGCTGAATAGGTTCAATTAAGAACATACCCAATATATTACTCAGCTTCTCTTCTGTTATACATGGTATAAAAATATACGTGCAGCAGGTCACACCAGCATGATCCAAATCATCCAAAGTCAGTGAATACAAAGAAGAGATAAATTACTTTGATATATAGAAAACTTATACTCGTCTTCGGGGGAAAAAATAACAATTCAATACATAAATAAAACACTGGGCCTAGATGATTGGGTGGTTGAGACGGGTGGGATAATGCAACCACCTCTATGAGTTATATACACAGTAGTTTTGAAAGCAGCTAGGTAAGAAATGCATTCAAAACAACATTTCGTTGTATGCTCCAATAGAGAGGTTAACGTTGATTTTTCGCAAAAAGTTGTCAGACTTGCTCCAATTATACAGACTACAGATATTGTTTTATAGTTTAAATATGTTAAGCAGATAAATATAAAAGTCTAAGCAACACTTTTAAATACTAACCAGCTCTGTAGGAAGTTTTTAATTTTTTTGAAAAAATGTCAAAAAATGACAAATTTTACCCAAAATTTCGATTTTTGGAGCAAAAGCGCAGACTCAAGCCATTTTTTTTCTGCGGTAAAATTTCACACAGTTGATGTACTAGTATAAAGGCAACTTTTGGCACCTACCCGTTTTTGATTTTCAAAATTTTTTTTTTTTCGCTCCACCCTATTGTTCATATAATTTAAAAAAAAAAAAACTCTTGCAATTTCAGAGTTTCTTGTAGGTTTTAAAAAAAGTAGGCCATTGTGGTTGAGAAAGGGCACTTTTTACTTTCTTTATAGAGCATTTTTTGGATTCTTAATTGTATATATATGAGATAATTTAATAATGAGATAATTTAATTGTATATGTACAATTTATTTTTTTTCCTTGTGACTTTTAAAGCTTCAGGACAATACTGAGTAAATTTTTATTATGTAAGCAAATTTTTTAATGACATTGTTTTTGTACTGAGAGGCAAGAAATAGGCTAATTTTTTGGATGTGGGGCAACATGTGTGCTAATTTGTTGAATGAGGGGTAAAAGGATACGAATTTGTAAACCAAAGGGCAGGTGGTATGCGGTATTTTAAAAAAACTAGCATGGGGGCGCTGCAATTTCTTGCGTTTCTGATCAAAAATGAATTAAAAAGTGTTGAAGTGCTCATATAATACAACACAATTTGGTTCATGTTTTGAAAAATTAATTCACATTTTCAAAATAAATCTGCTTCTATTGCTGTTTATTTACTGCTTGGCGAAAGTCAAATACAGCCAAATGGTTTGGGGAAAATAGAGCTATTGCACGCATGCGCATATTGATAGCGTACAGTGAACTTATTATTTGATAGATAATTCGTTCGCGTCAATTCAAATACTCTTTTTCTTTCCTTTCAGTCATAGCACTCGCTACTTTAATTTGTGTTTCTTTGGATTGGTCATATTTGTTTATTGAAATGGATCTGGCAAAGATTAAACAGATTGTATATAATGAAATCCTCGTTCATTATCCACAATGCGTTCTAGACGAACAAAATTCTGACAACAAGCACGTTTCGCTGCGTCTGCCAATGTCCACGAAAGATGATGCTGAAACTTTCAAAAAGAAAATTTCAAGTTATCATGAAGATGGAATGGATTGTATACTTTACTCAACAACAATTTGATAGGTAAGAGAATTTCTGATACATTAATATTTACTGTTACTCTAAACATATACCAGCTGACATTAATACTATTGGAATACTTACATTTTTATAATTTCTAGAAAACATGTACATTGCTTTAAAAAATTTCACATGTACTCATACGTATGTATTTAAAATTAATATTTAGTTATTTAAGCAGTTCATAATATAAATTCTTTTGATATAACTAAGAAGCTAAAGCTTTTAACTTAAAGTTCTTTAGAATGAAAAGTGAAATTAAGCCTACCTACTTTCATAAAATATATTTTACTTTTATGAGAAAGCATGAGTTAATTCATATTAATCTGATTTACATATTACAATGTATACTGAAAGATATAAACAGCTTAAATTTTCACCTTCTTAACCTTAAGTTTCATTATTTACATATCATGATGTTTGGGTTTTAGGTGTTTGTAAAATGTAGAACTATGTATTTGTGGGAGTCTACTACATTTAACTTTGAAAATTACAAAAATTAGCTCTAACAATTAAAGTAAAGCCTCTGAATTGCATATCCTTTAAAGTTATTCCAATGCTCATGCTTTCTCATGAAGGAAGAAAAGCTTATTTCCAACAAAATTTAAAATATTGTTTGTGTCAGTAACAACTGAAATCTTTTTATCATTTATGTAGTAATTTAGCTTTTTAGTTTAAGTCTGTCTAAACATGAAATAAAAACATTTAGATTTTTATGAATTATTTAAGACCTTTGTGAAATAAGTTTCACTGAAGAATTTAAAAGAAAAGAAAGGGGTTCATCATTATTATGCATTATTAATTATTTATTTTTTTAAAACTCTGCCTTATTTTGGTTTATCGTAAGCATTCATTATAATTTCAAGTGCATTGTTACATCCAGATTACTTTAAAATATATATAAACAAAATAGGGGCCAGAAATCCACAAAATTATAGTGTCTGCTCAGCTTCTGTATTTTTGAGAGATAGTAATAGTATTGTATATATGTAAATCTGAACCAAAGCTTTATTATTATTATTTTAAGCTTATTTTCAGCAAAACTTGGTTGTGCCAGCACAGTAGCAAAAATAAGATCAAATCATCCAAAACAAAGAGAAATGCAAAATGTGAAGCGAAGCTAAAAATCATCATCAATAAAATAAATAGAAACACAATCCGTAATGACAAGTTATTATCTTATGATCCACCTTTAGCAGGTGAACTGAGACTAAGCCTAAACGATTTACACAGCACTGCTTCAGCAGAAAGCTTAAGAATGCTTAGAGTAGATGAAGAGGTAGTTTATTTTCCCTATCTCAAATTCCCTAATTTTATTATTGTATTTTTGATTTTTAAAAAAAAACTTATGAAAACATGTTTTATGTTTACTTTTAGGTGAAAGATAAATTTTTTGAGTATTTCAGCAATGCAATTGCTGGTGAAGCCATTCGCGCTTATGAAAACAAATTTTTATATGAAGAGGATTATATTAGTTTAGCGAATGCCTCACTAAAACCCACAAGAAGGCAAGTCAATCGTCTTTTAGAAATTTGGAAAGATGCCAACTTAGGAAAATTTATTAATCCACTAGGGAAGTTGAAAGCAAAACTTGATGTATATAAAGCAAATGGTAAGTGTAAAAGTATTTAATACATGTTTTTATTTAACTTTGCTTAAGTTTTTGTACTAAGATTAATTTAAATATAATTAAGTAAATGCAATTGTGGGGAAGACTATGAAGAGTAATGACCAGTAAGCAAAGGTCTTAAGAATTTAAAAAGGCATCTGCTAATAACTTACTTCATGTGTAAAGAATTTCAATGTTTTATACTCATTACCAGATGGTGGATTTTATGCATTAAACTGACAAAATATAAGAAACAGAAATTCAAAATATACATTCATAACTTTTAATGAATAAACGCATGTATGCATACACCAGTTCTTTTTCTTTCTTTCTTTTTTCTTTTTCAGTTTATTATATCTAAGCATAGTTTTCAAATCAATGTACATCAAGCATAAAAGTGAGAAATGAGAAAAAAAGGTGGAAAATTTTTTCCATCTATACAACGGCGCCAAACACTTATAATTTAAGTGTTATTTTCACAGTTACCTCTACAATAAAATTAAATGCGACTGCATGTAAGGTTGCTATTTTTTTAAAAAGTATTAACAATGCTAAAAGGTGTAAATTAAAATACATCTAATCAACTTATGTGAAATACACAGTCATTAATTTTCTATCCCCCAGGGGGATACCTTCTTTAGGTATTCACGGGCTTCACAACCCCGGGCACCTGAGTGGTCTTTCTCTTTTCATTTTCCTCTTACTCTTCTTAACGAAAAAGAATTGGAACTGAAATTCAACTCTGTACAGAATTTAAAGAAAAAGGTCGACCAACTGCATAATGAAGCTTACGCAATCATAGCTGATGCTGATTTGGAAGATTATGAAAGCTCGTTAATGGAAATCGAAGACCAGCTAGAAGAATTAGAGGTAGGTTTAATTGAATTAATAAAACCTGTACCTGATATTAGTGGTTGGTTGGTTGAATTGAGTTTTATGGCACAAGGTCCCCTGTGAGACATGCTGCGCCAAGAACATGGTAGGCGTAAAATAAAGTTAAAACTTAAAAAGTGAATACCACATTAAAAACCTCTCATAGATATGAATTAATAGAAAATGGAAATGCAGTGACACGTGAAATTAAAAACAATTAAAACCAGTCAAAGACATTTAAAAATGGTAAAAGTTAAAATTCCAAAAGTAGTTAAAATTCTAAAGTAATTAACAACAACATAAAAAGAAACACAAAAGGCCAAATACAACAGAATATCTAATAAAACATAAAACCAAAAGCCAGTAAAAAACTAATCAAGTTCAACCAAGCACATATTTCTCAAACACAGTGTTTTCCTCGGAATCCGAGCCACTGCCATAAGCTTCAGATTCCATAGCCTCTTGAACATAATGCTGGAGTTGCCTGGGATCTTTAAAATTCCTAATGCATGGGCTTAGCGGTGAGCTTTTCTTTCTTTTAACAACAGTCTGCCACTTGGAAGATACTGGAGATGGGGTTTTCTTGGTATCTGTTTGTTTTTTAAGTATATTTGATTTCTGTGGTGTTTTTGAGTTTATAACAGTTTTGGTCCCAGTCTTGGTCTCTTCTTTTTGAATGGAAGTTTTCACTATCTGACTAGAATTGGGTTTTTTCATGTTTAGAGCAGATGAACTTGGGGCATTTTTTTGGAGAAGTAGCAGGAGAATTGGATGATCCACAAGATAGAGATTTCTGTTGATGTTTTTCTAGATCAATTATTTTTACAGGTTCTTTGGATGGTAGCCAGCGTTCTAATAGTGGTTTTACAAGACATTTAGTAGGGAGACAGATATCACAGCTTTCTTTAATTGGTGTGCTAGTTGATTGTGTTTTAGTAGATTTAATTCGTAGATATGTGGAATCAGTTTGAGTACTTATGTGTCTTACGGATGTTGATTGCTGCTTGAGTAAGCTGGTGAAGCCCGAGAATACCTAAAGAAGGTATCCCCCTGGGGGGTCTGATTGATAAATAAATATGAAACAGACAATTAAGTTATCAACAATGGTTAATATCAGAAATTTTTCGAATTTAACACGAGCCAGGGGACTGACGCATAAAGTAGGGGTACACAACTTAAAATTTAAAAAAAAGTAATCATTTTTTTTTAAATCACATAACATACATAAATAGTTATTAAATAACTGTCTCAGAACATAACAGTGTTAATTTTTTTTGCCCAAGTCTATTAGTTTTAAAATAATTAGTACTTAAGTCTTTACTTTTTCCAGTGGTACATGCCAGGGGACTGACTTTTTGGGGGTAAAAAAGCTAAATTTTGATTTAAAAAAATTTTATTTTTCAAAATATTATACAGGCTCCTAAACAGAATCAACATTGTCTACAAATGGCCATTTTAAAAATTTAAATATATTAAATGGTAAATATTTTTTTTGCAATTTCACGAAGTTACCCGATTTTTGTGGAATGACCCATGTATATATAGACAGATACAACACTGTTGACTGGCTAACCAAAACATACCCAAAAAACTAATACAGTAAAGCAATTAATGGAAAAAAATCAGTTAATTTTTTGTTATCATTTTATATTTATCATTTTATTTTTTAGAGATCGATAATTAATATGCACATAAATTTGCTGAATTCAAATATTTAAAATACATTAATTATATAGAATTTATTTTATTCTGTGTTGTATATTCTCTTTCTTTTAAAAGGAATTGGATTCTGTGTATTGTCCCGGACCATCTTCAGAAATATTTGTAGAAGATATCGTGGCCACTGAAAGTACAAATGTGAATGTTTCTGATGAGGGCCTTCTAGCTACACCAAGTAATAGTAAGTATTGTTTTAAATATTTCTATTGCCAGTATTCAATTGATCAAGATATATTTCTAGTCTAGTTTTGATGTCTGCTGTTTGTTTTTGAAAGCCAAAACTAACATTCTGGGGTGATTCTGTTATCAAAAGGGGTATTATGCCAAGATTGATTGATTGATTTGGGTTTAATGGTGCAAAATCCCTTAAGGGACATGCTGCGCCAAAACAAAGACTAAAAGTAGAAATGTGAAAAAGAGAAAATTGTCAAAATATCTGGATGGGGTATCCCATCCAGATATAGTCAAGCAAATAGGTTTAGAAAAATAAAATACTTAAACTATCACAATAGAGCTCATCTGAATGTCATTAAAGGGTATCCAAATAAAGATAGAGAAAAGATTATATATGAAAATAAAAACCTGCATGTATTAAAAAGTTAAAGAGTGCCTCATGAAGTGTTTCCCCAATGAGGTTTGTCATGATTGGTGATGATGAGTTAAAATACATTCTGTACAAGTGCCGGAGGCCCAGACAGTCAGTTAAAAGATGATGAATGGTCAGGTGATCAAAATGACAATGAGGACACATGGGTGCATCCTCCCTAAGTACCAAATTGGGACAAAATTCTACATTTGGTGAACAAAAGAAAAATTGGACTTGCCAAATTGCTAGTGCTCAATTTCTACTCTTTTTTTTATGTGTGTGCCAATATAGTCAGAAATTCTTATCTGCATTGCTTAACAATTGGATGTTACTTCACATGTTCAATCACATCATGCATTTTACTTAGTTCTATTTATATGACTCACTTAACATCAATTCAGTTTGGCAATGGTCAAAAACAGAAATGATTGTGTGATATATATTTATTGTCAATTAATGACTGTATCTATGTATTATACAATGAATGCAAAGTAATCATTGGTCGATCAAATTTTTTCTACCAGTTAAGATTGAAATCTAATTGAATTTTTAGCATATAGTTTCACAATGATAAATTAATGATAGCTGTTTTTAGGTGCGTTCGTAATTAAGTAAATACGTAGCACCTATTGTTGTCGCTCAGTCCGTCCGTCTGTCTGTCTGTCCGTCTGTCTGTCTGTCTGTCTGTCCGTCCGCATATAACAACGCAAAAACTACCCAACCGAATCGTTTGAAATTTAAAATACATAATTATTACATAATTTTGTCGAGTCATTTCAAATTTTATGAAAGTCGGATGGATAGATCAATTACAGGGACAATCAAAAGGATTCCGTTACATCACAGTCAATGGGGAAAAAAGTTTCAAAAGCATTTTAATCGTTTGAAATTTAAAATGTATATTTATTACATAATTTTGTCGAGTCATTTCAAATGTTATGAAAATCGGATGCATTGATCAATTACAGGGACAATCAAAAGTATTCCGTTACAATACGGTCAATGGGGAAAAAAGTTTCAAATGGATTTTAATGGTGTTACACTCATTTGAATATAACAGAATTGACATGAATCTATGAAATATGTACTAAAAATACATTTTGTACAATCCATGATGCAAAGAATATTTATTATTAAATTACAGGGCCGCACAAATGTATTCCACTAAATAATGTTATACGGGGAAACATTGTTTGGGGGGGGGGGGATTTAATTATATTAAACTATTTCACATTTTATGAATAAGATATACGTTAATGAAGTATAATAAAAATTACTCCCTGCATATTTACAGGAACACAAAGATTTCGACCACTATACTGTATCCAAAGTACGCTCTACTATATCAGCAAGATCTGAATATTTTAAAACTTCATTATCAACGAACGCACCTCATTTGCTACGCTTTACGTGCAATTTCCAACTTGTTAATTTTTATTTAGACTGCTAAATGTCTGAAATCTTTAAACATTCAGGAGACAGAATGTACTTAGTCTAATTTCTATTTTATAAGGGAAAAAAAAGCATTTGAAAAAAAAGAGGCACAATAAACATATCTTTCAGTGTTTCCATCTGAATCGATTTTGCTAACTTTTCATTTGGTGACTGTTTTTTATTGCTTACTTGCCAAATTGCTGTTGGTGTTGTTATTATATTAATATTTTAACGCTGTAAAGAACATGAGGATTTTAATAATTTTTTTTTTAATACAGTAATTATTGTACCAGGTTGTCCCTAAAGTTCTGCGCCATCAATGTTATGCAGATTTCGACGTGGATCGGACGACAGAGTAAGATGCGCATGCGCTAAAAAGTGCCGCCAGGTGAACAGGTAGAGGTAATAGAATAGTGTGTATGCTCATTGAGAAGAATAGCGTCCGTAGTAGTAGTGTGAAATCGTGAAAGATGTGTGATTCAAAAACCGCGACACGTGCCGTGCTTTGTTTTCTATGGAAAAAAGGCCTAAGTGCGAAAGTGGCTAGCGAGGAAATCTGTGCAGTTGAAGGACCTGATACGATCAATCGATCGACAGCATCCCGGTGGTTCAAACGTTTTTCGTCTGGCGATTTGAGCCTGGAAGAGCAGCCTCGAAGTGGACGGCCAAAATTGGATGTTGGGACCGCTGTAGCAGCTGCTGTCATGGCCGAACCTCAAACCAGCACACGTGTGATAGCCCACAGGTTAGGGGTATCCAAAAATACAGTGCACCGGAGGCTCCTTGAACAGGACTTCAGTAATAAGCGACCGAGACAAAGTCCACATGAGCTGACACAACTGCAGGCCGAGAACAGAGTAAAACTTTGTCAAGAATTTTGAAAAACCCAAGGGATGATCGGTTCTGGAAACGCATCGTTACTGGGGATGAGAAGTGGGTGTTTCTCCGCAATCCAGACAATCGCAAACAGTGGGCAAAACGAGGTCAAGATACCCAGGCCCAGGCGAAACAAGACAGATTCGGCAAAAAGGTCATGTTGTGTGTTTGGTGGAATATCCATGGCATTCTTCACTTCGAATTGGTTCCTGAGGGCCGTGCCGTCACAGGGGACCTCTATGCCGAACAACTGGAGCGTGTTCACGCTGTACTTGTGCAGAAATACCCCGCTCTGACAAACAGAGAGTATTGCTGCAACATGACAACGCACCAGCTCATCGCTCCAGAAAAGTGCAAGCGAAACACACGGAACTCGATTGCATGGAGGTTCTTCCGCATCCTGCTTATAGCCCTGATGTTGCCCCATCTGACTACGATTTGTTTCGTTCCATGACGCACTTCCTCTGTGGTAAACAATTCAATGACTATGACGAGGTGAAACACGCTTGTCAACAGTTTTTCGATTCGAAACCTGCCTCATGGTATCATCACCAAATTGAACTTTTGGCACAACGATAGCTAGCTGTCCTGAATCACAATGGCCTGTATTTTGCTGAATAAAATACTTTGTGTTTCTGATACCATTGCTTTTTATTTCGACGCTTGTATGGTGCAGAACTTTAGGGACAACCTGGTATTATATTACTTACCGTAGTAAAATTGATGTAAATTCAAAGCACCGTCTTTTATTTAAATGAGTTTCATCCTACTGTTGGTAAATAATCTGTACTATTTACTACTAGTTCCAAAAGTTTTAATATCTGAAAAATACATTGGTTAAATTAAAATGGATAACATTTAATTAATTTTGTGCATGTTAGATAAAATTTCTTTTCTTCATCTAACTAGTGGTTGAAGATCTTTAGACTGGTGTCATGTGATCTTAGCTAAAAAAATTATATAATTATTAATTTAGCATACAATTAATTAAATTTATATAGATCTGGTGGAATTAATTTACTTATATTTATAACAAGAAGACATTTATTGTATCTTACGGAGTAATCTTTAAAAATTTTGAAACATTACAAATATTTGGCTATTTTCATGCACACTTCAAAGTATAATTTATTGAAAATTTTCATTTTTGCACCTATGTAATGCATTAATTTGATAATTTTTTTAATTTTATTTCAGGTATCTTGCAACAGGAAAGAGCTTCAGGACGCTGGCTTTCGATTATTTGCGCGGTGAAAGTACAGTTGGGGAAATAATTGATGAAACTTGCAGTTATTTGGAATATTCTCACTCCTCTGTACATGCCATATCCATCAATAGAAAAATGGTTGGAAGTTGCTCAAGAGTTCCACCAGTTTTGGCAAATGCCAAATTGCATAGGCAGTATTGATGGAAAACATGTTGAGATACAGAGGCCATCCAATACTGGCTCTATGTACTTTAATTACATGGGCCATTTCTCAACGGTGTTATTGGCAGTGAGCGATGCTCGCTCTAAGTTTTTGATGATTTCTGTTGGTACATATGGTAGGAATAGTGACGGAGGAGTTTCGTGAAATTCTGAATTTGGCAGGCTTTTACGAGAAGGTAGAATGAATGTCCATTCCCCAGCACCACTGCCTAATGAATTACTCCCCTTTCCATATTACTTCATTGGAGATGAGGCATTCCCTCTTTCAGACAAATAATGCGTCCATACCCTGCCAGGACGTTAACAAATGACAAAAGAATTTTTAATGGCAGACTTTCGAGAGCGAGAAAGACGATTGAATATGCATTTGGCCAAATGTCTGCCAAATTCCAGGTACTACAATCGAAAATATGTTGTGAACTCGAGAAAATTGAAAAAATCATTAAAGCCACATGCATTTTGCATAACTTTATACAAGCCTCGGAAAATATTTCCGTAATTACTGGAGCTGAAACTCATCCATCATTTGGAAGAAATCTCCAAACTAATAACATTAGATCTGGAAATACTACTTTATATAATAGAGACAGATTAAAAGAATATTTTTAAAAAAAGAGAAAATGCTGTCCCATGGCAGCATAAATATTGTATATAGTTTTTTTTTTCTTTTTAAATCTCACTGTATATAAATTATTTTTTGTAAATATTAGTTTTATGTATTTTTTGTTGTAAATTGAATCTTCAATATTGTGGAAGGCAGCAGCACATATTTACAAACAATTTTAGTGTTGATAGTATTGATGTGGGCTAATTTTAATGTCTTTTTATTGCTATATTTAATACTAAAACAGAATAATATGGTATTTGGTTTCAATAATGAAAATTTTTGTGTTTTATATTGAAAACGTCAGTCACCTGGCAGTTTTTCAGATGAAAAACTCCCAGGGGACTGCTGTAAAAGCAAAAGACAGTTAAACACATTAACGAATGCTAGATCACATCATTTCTATAGTAATTTTACATTTTCTTACAAATTATCTTATCAATTAATAATTAATTACTGATTTTTATACTATTAATCATACGTTGGGAGCCGAAACTCTGAGTCAGCCAATCTGTGTACACCATACAAAGAAGCAATAGCAGTGTTTAGAAACTGAGTGGAGGATCAAGGATAGTCTATTGCGTCGCATAGTGCTCTTGCTTGTTTTCAAAAATATTGCTTTCCAAAATGAGATCGCACGAGTGCGATATCTGCCGAAACGTATTTTCGCGGCCTTCGCATGTAATTAGGCACAAAATAGATGTGCATAAAGTTGCTGTTTGTTCCAAAGAAAAAAATGCTCCCGAAAAAAAATATTCATGCGATATATGCAAAAAAGGATTTTTACGTCCAAGCCACGTGCGTTGGCACAAAGAAAGTGCTCATGTTGAAGTTCAAGAGAAACAAACATTGTTTCAAAGACTTTGTTCCCATCTGAATTTATTAATTTATTACCTAAGGAGACTGTTGTACAACATAAAGAATCACCTGTGGAACACACGGAACATAAATGTGCCCTGTGCGGTAAGAATTTTTCCAGACGTGCCTTGTTAATTAGGCATAAATCGCAAGTGCACCAGATGCAAGCCCAAGAATCTGAAAAAAGTCCCCTGAAACAACATGAGAGCAGTATATGTCACAAACGTTTTAAATATAAGAGTAATAGTAGAAAGCACGAAAGGCAAATTCATGGATTTGTACATTAATGTACAAAAAAGTTAAAATGTTCAGAATGTAAAAATTGTTTTTATACTGCTAAAGAGTTTAATGAGCATATTTCTGTGCAGCATTCAAATATTGCATTAGTAACCAAAGAACTTTCATTCAAAACTGATGATAAATTTCTACAATGGAAGACAGAAATTGAAAAAAAAGACAGCTTCATCATTTGTTTGTGCTAGGGCATATAAAAATGCACCATCCAATTTCACTAAGTTATTTGTTTGCCATCTTAATAGAAAACTTGAAAGTAAAGCCAAGGGAGAACGATACAAGAAATTACGAGGCACCCATAAAATAAGCTATTTTTGACCTTCCCGAATTTATTATATTTTGAAACAAAATGGGGAAGTTAATGCAAGATATATATATCTAAACATCTTCTACTGACAATGACTCACTCTTTTTCTCAAAAATAGGTCTGATTTGGACTCCACAGTACTGCGTAAACTGTTCATTACTGAGTATTGATGCAGTATCATTGGTTATTACTGAATTATTTTTTCTCCTCTTTGCCTTAAGAGCAATAGTTTTAGTCTATTTGGATTATTTCAAATGTTCGGTATTGAGACATATCACTTTAAGATTGAAATTGCAGTTATGTTTCAGTAGCTTTAACAAAAAGGGAGGGAATAGAAGTCCACATATAATTTACCCATGGAATGAAGAAATTATAGTACTTGTAATCAGATGTATGCATAGGCGTGGGTCTGTGTGTGTGTGTGGGGGGGGGGGGGAGGGGGGGCAGATATGCCCATGAAAGTAATTACTTTTTCTTTAATCGCGGTAATAAAGGCAATTTTCTTTTTCAAATAATTCAAAATAATATACTTTTTTTCCCTTCTAAATAACTCTGAGTAAAATAACTTAATATTTATGATAGTTATACAAATTTACAAAATTTTATGCATTATCATTGTTTGCTAAAATTTAAATTGTATTTTTTAAAAATAAAACAAATACATATGTGCAGTTTAAAATGTGTAGTTTAATATAACTTATAACACACTTGAAAAAACGAAATGATTTTGACCACACTTTTATTCAATCACAATTGTTAGTTTTAAATAGAATCTATGTAGCTTATTGTAACTTATGAAATAAATTTATAGTTCATTGTATATTGTATTAAAATTGATTTTGTTATTGTTATCTAAATATTTATGAGATCATATTTCATTTTAGGCTCCTTTTCAAGGAATGCAAAAAAATGTTTTGCCATCTTTCCCAAGTTCATTTACTGAATCAAATTCTGTTCAGGTAATTTTTTTAGATGTCATTTAGTCTTTGTGTCAGTAACTTGTTCCTTATAGTCAGGGTTATGAAATTAGTGGGATAAATGATCAACTGGCTATTCAATTTTACAAACTTTCAGAAACTTTATTAAGATATCATAATTATTCTATTAAATAAAAAAACAGTAATCTTTTTGTAAAGGCAGTAAAACAATATTTTGATGTCTTTCTTTACTCTGTATCCATTTCGTTCATTTAATCTTATTCAGACAATAATAGATTTTTAATTGTTGATTCATTCAGAAAGCAGTGTCAATAGCCTTAAATCAGATTTTGCTTGACTGCATCAAAAAATAAAATGAATATAAGGATAGAAAATTTCTTCAAGCATTTAAGAGGCTACTTTTGTCACCTGGAAGGTCTCACTCATTATTACTAATCTTATGGAAGAAATTTTTAAAGGTATCTCATTTGCATTTTTAATATTTTTATAAAACTCCTTTTGCATTGAATAGCTGAGATTTATTTCTACATCTCCCTTTCTTACTTTTTAGATTTTTTTCAATGCTCTAGCTAAAGGGTTGCTACAAGCGGCTCAGCCCCCCCCACCCTCCTCCCTAAAACATTTTGAGCCTCCCTGGAAAAGATTCCAAGTTCACTAACTGAATTTCTGTTCTAAAAATTCAAATATTGTGTTCAAAAATCTAATTTTAGTTTTGAGGATCGCCTCACAGTTTTACAATAACACAAAATTGTAACTAAAATAAGTGTTTCAACTTTGCTCATTCTAATTGCATATACAGTTGGCAAAAAAAGTATTTGTACACCCTAAATTTTTTTTATTTTTAACTAAATAAAAACAGATATTTTGTCAAAAATAGTTTTAATACAGTCTGTTTACCGTGTGTTTTAAATTACACAACAGAAAATTTCGATAAAGATGTAAAATAATTTTCTAATAGGAAAAGTTTAAAAATTTCTTGCAAAAAAAGTATTTGTACATTTCTCCATCCAGATATGTACTGTGTTTTATAGTGTTTATGGTTCAAAGGACTACTTTTACAGAAGCTGTTAATAATTTTTAAGTTCCTATTATATTTGTCTGACATTTAATTTAATTTGCTCTTGAAGTAATTGAGTATAGAACCTAATACTAGAGAGGCATCTCTAGATATATGAAATCCTATGATTGAGCATAATAAAAATTTAAATTCGCAACAAGAATTTGTAAAAGCTATTAAATTACCATTTACAATATTGGATGTATAGTGAGAAACTATGAATAAATTAAAAGAATCGAAATTCAATGAAAACCAGGACTTCTTAGCAAACTAACAATGAGGGAAAAAGGGAGTGTTGTTAAAAAAGCTTTAAAAAATCCTGTGCGTTCGGTTCAAAAATTTGCTGGAGACCTTGCGACATCTTCTCGCATCAGAGTAATACCTCAAACAATAAAAAATATTCTTCTCATCTCTATAACATACATATTACATTCTCTATAAATCCATTCATCAGCGAAACAAATAGGCGAAAACGCATAGTATTCGCTTTCGCATACAGAAGTAAATCATTGGATTTTTGGAAAACAGTAATTTTTTCTGATGAGGAAAAATTCAGAATTTTCTTACTATCAAGCATTCGAAAAAATTGGCGTAAAAATAAAACTGTTCTAGATCCAAAACGTATACTTCAAACTATCAAGCATGTTGGGGGGAATATTATACTTTTGGGGTGTATAGCTTCTAATGGAGCAGGACATTTAAAATTTTTTGACAATGGAAGGACAGGTTTAACATACATTGATGTGTCGTGCCATAATTTATTAAACTGTGCCCAGAAATTATGCATAGAGGAAGCTTTTCACTTTCTGCAGGATAATGACCAAAGCATACTGCTGTGATCACCAGCACATGCTTACGACAATACTCGAAGACGACTGGTAACTCCTTTAAATTCTAGACTTGAATCCAGTAGAAAATTTGCAGATGCTATTGGATGCAAAAATCCGAAAAAAAAATATGTATTAGTAAAAAAACAGTTTTAAAGAAGCTCTTATTGTGTCATGGAATAACATTAACCAGACCACTACAAAAAAGTTGGTGGAATCTATGTCACACCATCTAGAAGTAGTCATAAACGCTAAATGAATTCACACAAAATATTAATTTGTATCATTTTACTAAATTTTCATTAATTATATTACATTAATATAGTGTACAAATACTTTTTTTGCATTATATTTTTGTATACTTGTTTATTATAATGTAAAAAGTCGATTCGTTTAATTTTGTTTCTGCTTCTATAATATTATAATGCATTAAATTAATGTATTACAGTATTTTTTGCTTAAATCTTTTGTTTAATTTCATTATAATTTAAAAAAATGAAGTGTACAAATACTTTTTTTGCCAACTGTATGAATCTAGTATGATGTTTAATATTGCACTACTTATGCTTTCTAATTTTTCATTATCCTATTCTTTTCTTAGAATAAAATGAAGTTATTACAATAGTTTTTGTATGGTTAAAAATAAATTTGTACTTCTATATACTTAAAAAGTAAATAAATTATCTAACGATTTTGAAATAGCAATTTGGCTAGGGGAGTTTTCCATTTTGAGCCCTGCCCTTTTGTACAGATCGATCTGAGCTATCCAGAGCAAAAAGATTTGTTTAAAGATTAAAATGCAAACAAGATATCTTTATAAATTACTTCCATAGGCTCAGCATAACTCAGCATGTATTTTCAGGTGACTGAAGTGGCCTCTTAAGAAATTTCCTAGCAATGCTTCAAAAATAAAGTATTTCAATAGCATACTGAATTAGCATTTCTTTTAAAAGCTTATGCACAGGTGTTTATTAAGTATTCTAATTATTTCTTTAATGTTCTTATTTAATTCTTTTTTTAGGCTCTTTCTGACGAATCAAATAAAACTATGATGCCTCCTTTGCTGAGCTCTACCTCTTATGTATTTGAGTCTTTACAGGTAATCATCTCAAATTACGTTTAAGTTAATGGTTGACTTTTTAAATTTTCTTTTTTTTCGGAGTTTAACCCTTTAATTCCCATGATAGAATACATTCTAGAAATTATGTAGTTCAAAAAATATGATTTTTACTCCAGAAAAATTCAATGGCTAATTTAATTCCGTTTTATTTAATTACAGAATATACTGTTATTAATTAAAACAAAGGTTGCTGTTTTAATTTTCTGGTGGGAATTAAAATATATCAATAAAAATATCTCAAAACAACTCGGGCGGTTTGGTGGGATTAAGAAGGTTAAATAAAAGTTGTAAAATTGTTTTTGTAATAATAACTGAACAATTTCTTTCTTTAAATTCTAAATTCCAAATGAAATTTTACTTAAGAGAATTTCGGAACTGGAAGATGAAAATACAAAATTAAAACTTGAAAATGAAAAACTGAAGTCAGAGCTCGCAAAGAAAAACAAATGTCTCTCTTTTTTATCAGAAGAGCAAATCACCTCAGCTAGTAATAAACCCAGAATGCATTTCTGGTCAAATGAAGCAGTTATAAAAGGCCTCAAATTACGTTTTGCTCTAGGAAAGTTTGGGTGTAACTTTTTACTCAAAACTGATTACCCTCCTCCATCCTATAGTACTTTAAATAGGCGTATTCAGGGTGTCCCTGTTAACTTTGGGGTTCTGACAGAACTGCTTCATTTGTTAAAGACGAAGGTGGAATGCATGGATACAGCTGATAGATTCTGTGCTCTTTCCGTTGATGAAATGGAAATAGATGGAAATCAGGATTTTGATAATTCTGATAAATCTTTTGTCGGCAATATCACTTTAGGATCTGCTGAAGGTGTAGGGAATCACTATACTGTTGTCTTGCTTCGAGGCCTTAAATCTACTTGGAAGCAAGTTGTAGCTCATGAAATTACTGGTAAATCTTGCAGTGGCTTGGATATGTATAAGCTGATGGAAGCTACCATAACAGCTGTGAGGGAAATAGGCCTTTCAGTTAAAGCTACTGTCTCAGATATGGGATCAAATAATCGAGCAATGTGGAATGGATTTGGTGTTTGTGTTAATAAATCAACTAGAAACACAACTTACACCATAGGCAATTCAGCCGAACAGATTCATTCTGTAGCTGATGTTCCACATTTGCTAAAAAATATGAGAGGTGCCTTCTTGAAGCATCATGACCTGATTGTCCCACAAGATGCTATTGACAAGAATAATCTACCATCGAAGTTTGTTAGAAGCCAGTTTTTGAAGGACTTATGGGACTCAGAATTTCAGGATGATTCAGGTTTAAGGTCGCTTCACCATCTGAGCAGAGAGCACCTATTTCCATCGCAGTACACTAAAATTAATGTGGCTACAGCAGTCCAGCTTTTTTTGGTTCAGACAGCTGTTAGGTTGAGGAAATTGCCAGAAGAAGCTTTAACGACTGCTTGGTTCATTCGAGAAGTGAATGACTGGGGATCCTAAAATCTCACTTGATCCCTAAAAACGGGGCCGAGTAATTCGTCCGAAAAGAAAAAAAAATATTGAATACCGCAAGATATTAACATATTACTGACGTCTTGAGATTAATTTTTTAAGAAAGAATCAAGTATGAAATTTATAAATAGCTTAAAAACAAGCAGTATGCAGTACGTGACAGTGTCAATAGTTACATTTTCATAGTTTTTCTTCTATTAAAAACTGAAGAGCGGAGGAAAGACGCTCGAGTTGGATTCAAAAGTTTACTTTAATTAACTTGTTTATCAGTTTGAAAAAGAGGGTGAATATACGCCGTAAGATAAAAATTTATAAAGTGAAAAATATAAATAAGAGTTAGTCGCTTGTGTCCAACTCCATTTTTCACTTGCTTGCTGTTGCAGAAGGAAGCACAATTTCCTCCATTTGTCTAAACGGACGTAGGTATACACTTTTTTGGATTACCAATTCGGATACATTCATCATGAACACAGCAGGACGATGCGGTAAGCATTTTCTTTTACCCTTCCGATGAGATTTCGAATTTTTAATCGTATGCGTAGGATATGGGTTTTTTTTTTTTTTTTTTTGTAAAATTAGCGAAACACATTTTTAATATTTTTACAGTTTTTCTAAATTATTTCTCTAGGGACAGTCACAGTGAAAAATATGGTTTATAATTCCTTAGGGAGCGAACCGGAAATCGAGCTTGATGTAGAAGCGAAGAGACCGAGGGCTGATATTGATGTTTCGCCAAAAGCTCTAAAAAGAAACTCAAACATAACCCCCATGTGTGTGAGTATTGCGAATGGGCTCTATCTAGAGCTAAAAATGTTCAAAAGACAGTGGTATCTCAATATTACTCGATATGGGCAGTGTTATGTCGTAATAACACAGATAAACTAATTAATCTTACTTAAATTATTTCTAGATCATAATTTTAACAGTTCTTACTTTTGGGGGTTAAAATTTTATAGAAGCTTTGTTTCATGCCGGATTGTTTACAAATCGCGACTGCGGTCCAGTTTGTTTACCTTTTCTCGCATCTTGTTTGTTTACTTTTCGCCACGGCATTTTAGGGTTAGCGGTCATTTATATTTTGTAATTAAACATGAATTATATTTTCAATACTTTTACTAATTTTTGGCACAGAATTTTTAATGGTTCTCCTACTGTCCACTGGGTTAAAATCAATATAAAAAAATACTGTATGTGCGATGTTTGCATTACTTGGGTTGGTTGGTTGCATAATTGATGCTTTGCAGGTAGAATTAGCGCGCCTTCGGTCTGTAAACCGTCACATTGTTCATAAAAACTTAACCTATAGTAAAATTGATATTGTAAACAGTCATTTTTTGTAATAAGAAAATTATACAATAATGAAAAAATAGAATAAATTTTGAGCCACTGAATATTAAATTTTTGAGTTGAGTGACTGGATGCATATTTTTTTTAGTTTTAAATGTTTATTAGTTATTTTGATTTTTTTTTTTAGTTTTAAATGTTTTATTATTTATTTTTGCATTAACTAACATAATTAACTCATTTATACTTTGCCTTACTTTTTCTGGTATTTTCCTTTTAAAATACTTTGAACCTGGCAACATCGATATCATCAGAAGGTTCCCGCCTAAAGATTGAGAGTCACGTGAGGACGCTACGGTGAGGTGCGTCATATCCCGCGGAGGAATACAACATGTGTAACGAATTTCATTCGAAATAAAAAGATAATTACTTCATTTTTTACAAAGCAGCTTTAAAAACAAAGAAAATATTAATGATGCATTACACCTAATCAGTTTTACTTAATAAATTGAAGCAAAGTTTTTCTTATAAAGTCATTTTTATTCCGCACTAATTTAATGATGCGGATGCAGCAGTGGAGGATGGTGTAAGGTGGACTCCGCGGGATTTTGGAAGAGGAGATGATTTCTGGTTCCTGACGTTGAGAAGTGAGGTTGCTCTGAGGCTGAAGCTACATTTTTCCCTTTGTTAGATTGAAGATGATTGTTTCTGAGGATGGGCCCATCATAACGATGTTCACTTGATAAGTTTTTTTTTTATTTTCTATTAACCTTTTCGTTAGTTGCACAGCATGCAGCAACTAACGTTTTATTTTTATTTTTACTAACATATTATTATTTTTTCTTTTTTTTTGAAGGGGTTAATTTTAGTAGATGGCCATTTTTTTTCTTTTTAAATTTAATTGTTAGGCATCCAGTGGCTCTATTATTTTTTTATTTGTTTATTTTTATTGAATTTTTGAATTGAATTGTCAATGTTATTCGGCTGTAATAATAGTTAGAATTTTCAATAATTATTAACATCCTTTCAATAGATATGTTGGATATTTATTTTTTTTTTTTGTATGAATTCCATCAAACAATAAATATTTTGGATGCCTAAATAGCCTTGTCATGCTTTCCTGGATATCTTGATGAGTCAATTTATTTTACATAGATTACGATGCATCATCTTCAATTATTCAATGGAGTTAAATTTTCCCTTTTTTTATATTCCTTTAAACTTTTCAGCTATTGTCAAATTAATATTTGTAATTGGTAATGATTATTTATAAATTCATTTATTTCATCTTGTAATTGAAGTTGATGTTTCATTTCTTTTGCTTTTATTGTTTAGTCAGATACGATCAATGTGATTTGATATTAATCATAAATAAGTTAAATTTTTTTTTTTTTGATATCCTTGTGTTTGAATTATTCCTTATTTTTTTTTACTTAGATGAAATTAACTTGACCTTCTTTGTTCTTGCTGCATATATTGATCCTGTCTGATTAAACAATGCATGTCTTTTGTTGGATTTAGGGTTACCAAGATTGTCTGATCAGAACTGGGGGTTGTTGTTATTTTTACATTATGATTTCTTTTGTTCTTCTTAACACAACGCAACTTAATATTTAATTCTTTAATTGACCTTATTTGCTTTTCATGTGGGTTAATTTTTTTTATTGGGTAATATATAGTAATTGGGCAATTTTAATTCTTAGTATTTTAATGATTTGATCAGCTATGTCAGTTATTAATGGGATCTCAGTTTTTAATTAAATTTGGTAATTAGTAGTTGTGGTAAGACACAACATACATTTTTATGGTGCCGTGCTGGTCAGACAAACTTATGGTCTTAACCAATTTTTTTTTACACTGCAGGAAAGTTTAATTGATTTGTTTGTAACCGGTGGATAGTGGAGAACATTTAATGATATAAATTTGTTTGTGTTTATAATTGCAATTATGTCGAAGTCACAATTTAACATCTCCGAAGATGAGTATGCTCTACCTAATGATGTAGAGATTCAGTGTAATTTGGAGTTAGATGATATGATACCAACTGAAAACAATACTAGTACACAAAATAGCAATAGTTTACCAATGCAAAGGGATGAATTGGGGGCAACGGGAGGCAGTGGAATTCCTCAAATTGTTCACACCATTTCTCCACAAATTTTGGAGTGCCGTATTAATGCTTTTCCTGAATATTTAGCTATGATTAGCACATTTTCAGGGAGAGAAGGGGATGGGTCAGTAGAAGATTTTATTAATAACATTGAGGAAATAGGGAGATTGGCATCTTGGGCCGATACTCAATTAATTATTGCAACTAAAATGAAACTTTTAGGTGAGGCTGCAACATTTGCGAAAACCCATCCCATAGTGAAGAAAGCTAAGTCATGGTCAGAAGTTAAATCAGAAATGATTAAACGTTTTGGTAGAATTGGGGATGGCCAAAATAACATTTTAAAATTTACACAAGCGTCACAAAAACATTCGGAATCCACTAGAGGATTCCTTTCAAGACTATCGGGGTTAGCACAATAGCTGTTTTCCTGAGAATGACCAGATTCGGGAGAATCTTCTTTTTAATCAGGCACTTAAAGGCCTGCATGCGACTTCACGTAGATTTATTATGGGTTTAGCCCCAAAATTTCTCCGATATTTGGAAAGCAGCACTGGAAGAGGAAAAATATCTAGCATTTGATCGAAATAATGCTGAAATAAATGTTGCAGCAGGGTTGCCAGAGATGAAAAATGGGTCAAACTCTGATCTTGAAGAAATTAAGCAGCTATTACACGCGAACATGCTGCAATCAGACAAAAAAATAAATGAGTTAGAACAAGTAAAAAATCTCACTATGATAATTAACAGTCAACCACCACCACAACCGCCACATAATCCACATTTTCAGCATTATCAATTTCCACAACCTCCAATAAATCATCAACCTCCAATGCAATATTCACAACAATATTTCCCCACACAACCGCAAAATTCTAATAGGCAGAGAAGTAATATTACATGTTTTTCTTGTGGGAAAATTGGACATATAAGTAGATTTTGCAAAAATAAAATTTCAGAAACACGACCAAACAATTTAAACGGGTAGAGGGGCAAATGGATTTAGCACAATCCGATTTGACTACAAACGCCAAGTGCATGAGAGCAGACTCTGCTGCAAACACAAGATTCTCTTTACCGTTAATTGATTTCAAGGTGGGTGAAAAAGATTTTATTGGATTAATAGACTCCGGGGCATCTGTAAATTTAATTGCTTTTCAAACTTTGAAAATTTTATTGGGGGGATGGATTGGTTGAAGACATACAGGATTGTTTTATGAAAATTACGGGGATAACAGGAGATGATACAATAATTACAAACTTTGTTATTATTAAATTAAATATGGCAGGTAAAAATGTCAAAACAAGATTTTATGTAATAAATAAATTGGATTCTACACATTATAATGTAATTTTTGGGAATAATTTCTTAGCAGAAAATAAAGTTAAAATTAATTTTGAAAAGAATGCAATAGAAATGGATAAAATTAACATTAGATTTTCTAACTATCAGAGTGAAAATTTTTGTAACTTAGTTGAAATAGATTATATAAATACTGGGAAAAGTAAATGTAAACATAAATTACCTCCAAAATCTGAATTAATAGTAGAAGTCACAGTAAAAAGTAAACAAAAACAATCTGAATTTGTACTAATACCCCCTAATAAATATTCATTAAGCAGTAAATGGGCAGTTAGTAATTCTATACATGAATTTAATGAAAATGGTAATTATTGGGTCAAATTAGCTAATTTTTCTGATGTTATTTATATTAATAAAGGAACTAAATTAGTAAGTATAGAAAAAGTGGAAGGGATAACTTTACAGAATGAACAAATAAATTCAATTGATGTAACGGAAATAGATAAAGATTTTGATCTAGTGGGTGGGCAATTTAATTTAACACATTTAAGTGAGCAACAGAAGGAAGATATGTTAAAATTAATAAATAAACATAAAAATATTTTCGCAAATTCATTCAAAGATTTAACCGGTTGTAGTACTATAAAACAACGAGTTTACCTTTCTGATGATATTCCCATTCGCTGCAGACCATATAGAACTCCTTATGCTCTTAAAGAAAAATTGAAAAAACAGGTTGATGATCTTTTAGATGCAGGTATAATTTCTATGAGTAACTCCCCATACGCTTCTCCTGTACTTTTAGTTAAAAAGAAAAATAATACCTATAGGCTTGTATGTGATTACCGTAAATTAAATATTAAAACTCAACCTCTACCTTATCCATTACCTTTAATTTCTGATTTAATAGATACCTTGGAAGGGACAAAATTTTATTCTTGTCTGGATTTATGCTCGGCCAACTGACTTATTTTAAACAAGGTCTAGATGCGGTCTTAGAGCACATAACAAAATGCGAGGGGTAAGCCCAGTTTTTTTTTAATGTGATGCACAAAACGACACACAAAGTAGCGTGATGCACAGTAGTTGGAAAAATTAAATATGCAATCGTAGTTTACTTCACAATTTGTAAAGCATTAAAGTAGTTAAATAAGAAAGAAAAAAAACATTCTTTTTTTTCGCTGTGAAGCACTAATGTAGACAAATTAGGTAGCACAAAACGAGTAGAAAAAAAAAAAAATTATAATCCAGTTTGTACCTCGCACATCGTCATTTCGCAGATACACACATTCATTTCGGGCTGTCTTATATTATGACGATCCTCATATGTTATACCGTGATGCACGTGATGAGATATACAACATTTTAAATACTTTTGTTAGTTTAAGAATAAGAATTATTATTTGTCTTGCCGTTATTTTTACAAAGTTTGACGACAATCGGGGGAGGTCGTTCAAGAATTCTATTTCGCATGCAGAAAGAGTACTTTCTCGTTTTCAAATTTTGGAGGCAATCGACCAATGTTTTAATCGTATCCTACGTGCTATTGAGTGTTTCATACACAACGGGTCAGGGTGGGTGATAAAATGCATTTCGTTTTTAAACTTAAACATTGGAAATTATTGTGCACGCAGAGGGGGTGTATGGAAATACAACTTTACCGCAATGAATAAAAAATAAAAAAGCAGTATTGAATATTAAATGAAGCGACAATCGGTGTTTCCTTTATTGTGTGGCCGCCGCAGTTTATCCAAGTAAATTAAACAGCAGGAGATCAACAAAATACAAAAAAAACTTTGTGTATCTCAAATCAAATCTTTCGAAATAGCTAATCGTTTGCGTATAAATGTTTTCGGTTATGAGACTAAATTGCAAGAAGTATACCCCTATCATTTTAGTGACCAAAATTTGGATCTTTTAGAGATAGACCTTTTATTGTTTAAGAAACATTATTATTTAATAAAAAGATTTAATGCCCTGATGAATAGCGGAAATAACGAAAATTTTTTTTGCAAAAAATGTCTTTGTGGTTTCATGAAACAGGAAGATCTTGCAAGGCACAAAACATTGTGCATTTCAAATAAGCCACAAATATTATGTATTCCGGAAGATAAATGCATTAAGTTCATCGACCTCAGTAAATGCTTGTACCACCTGTACGCCATTTAAGCCGATTTTGAGGCTTTAACTAAAAAATTGGACACCGTCTTACCTGACTCTTCAGCAAGTTATTCGGCCATGCTAGAAATGCATGAAGCGGTCAGTTACACTATTTTAGCTATAGGGCCTTCGGATGAGATCCTCTTTCACGAGTATTTCGTGGGAACGAATGTGATCAGGCAGTTTTTGGACACACTGAAAGAGATCGGTGCCAAATTACTTCGGAAAATGCATTTGAACGAGAACCCCACCAGAGGGCGTAGTTACGACCCCAATATTTGTCACATCTGTTTAGAGCATTTTAAAAGCGGCGACATTAGATGTGTTGATCATTGTCACGCCTCTGGTGTTATCCATGAATTGGCTCACCAGGTGTGAAATTTAAATTACAGGGCCGGATATTTCATCCCGGTAATAATTCATAATGCGAAAAACTGATGCTCATTTTATTTTAAAAAATATGCCATGAAATTATGCTTCAATTATGCAAATTATACCATGTAATACAGAAAAATTTTTGATGTTTACATTAGATAGTTTAAAATTCTTAGACAGTTATCAATTTTTAAGTGCGTCTTTGGATGAACTTTTATTTAATTTACAAAATTCCGGACATGATTTTAAAATATTTAATAATTTTTTTAGAGACAAAAAATTGCATCCCCTTTCGAAAAAAAAAAGGAATTTTTCCGTATTCTTTCCTAAGTGACATTGAAAATTTAAAAACCCCTCATCTGCCCCCCATAGAATCTTTTTTTAACGTCTTAACAAATATTCCTCTAAATCGAGAAGAATACAGACACGCAGAGGCGATTTATGCAGCATTCGGCTGTCATAACTTAGGAGAGTATCTAGAAGTGTATCAAAATTTGGACGTCGTACTTTTAGCCGAAGTTTTACGTTGTTTCGAAGAATGGCCATGGATAATTTTCAACTTGACCCGGCGCATATCATCACCTCCGCTTAACTGACTTGGAATGCGGGATTAAAATTCACAAAAATCCAATTAGAATTGCTGCATAACATCGACGACTATTTATGGTTTGAAAGTCAAATAAGAGGGGGAATCTGTCTTTGGGTGAGCAATTACATTTCGGTTAATAATCCTGTAGTGCGAATAGTTTATATCCTATGTCTTGACGCGATGAATTTGTATGGATTTTCATCGTGGCAGTATTTACCGGAGGGACATTTTACTTGGCTTGAAAAAGAAGCGATTAAAAAATTCAATGTGTGCGATTACGGAGAGGTATCAGACGTGGTTTTTTTTTTTTATAGAATGCGACCGAGTGTCTGGAAGAAATTCACGGTTTTATGAACGACCTTCCTCTCGCTCCTGATCATCTAATTATTAAATATGAAATGCTCTCCGAATATTCAAAAAAATTATGCGATAAGTTTAATCTGAAGCACACACTTCCGAGCAAAAAGTTAATGCCGAATTATTATCCGAAAAAAAATTATATAGTGCATTATCGAAATTTGCAGTGCTTTTTAAATTTAGGTATGGAATTTTTAAAAATACATCGTATTTTGGCTTTTAAACAATCTCCTTGGTTAAGACCGTACATTGATTTTTTGCATGAAAAGAGAAAAAACTCCACTGATGATTTCACAAAATCTTTTTATAAAAAAATGATAAATTCTTTCTCTGGTCGATTGATGTTGAATGTCAGAAAAAAAACAAATTTTGGCCGCTTTAAATGAGAAAACGTGCGAAAAGCATCTCAGCAGCCTGTTATTGGAATACTTCGAACCGGTAAATGAAAATTTGACACTATTTAAAATGCACATTCCGAAACTCATTTTAGACAAACCCATTTATGCGGGTTTTAGTATTTTAGAACTAAGTAAACTTAGAATGTATGAATTTTATTATAATAATTTCAAAAAAACCTATCCGGAAGTCGTAAAACTGATTTATATTGATACAGACAGCCTATTACCTCCACATTACGACGCCGGACATTTTTCGAGATTTAAAAAATGATTTCGCAAACATTCTAGACACCAGTAACTTCCCGATGAATCACATTTGGTATAGCACTGAAAATAAAAATAAACTGGGCATGTTAAAATTTGAAAGCACAGACCCAGTAGTAGAATTTGTGGGCCTCATAGCTAAACAATACGCTGTGTCTTTCAGAGGAAATCGATGAAAAAAAAAATGCTAAAAGGAGTCAAAAAATCTGTCGTACAAACATATAGAGATACTTATAAAAGCACTCTTTTGAATGAAGGGCGTTTAAAAAACAATGTTTGATAGGGTCGAAAAGACACGAATTATATACTTATTTATTGAACAAAAGCACTCTCTGCTCATATTACGACAAAATTATTTTGGGTGATGATGGTATAAGTTCTGTTTGTTACGGGCATTATTCTACTTTACAGTAATATGTGTTAACTTATTTATTTTTATGTTTTTTCTTAAAAAAATTTTTTTTTCCTTTTTTTAGAGTCTTTAAAAAACATGTGCCTGAAAAAAATAATAAATATACTACCTCACCGCCGTGATGTGAATGGACTACAACTCCCGGAAACATTAAAACAGTCGTTGAAAAAGAATTACGGCACCCTGGTAGAGTTCGAGCCAGCCATCATCCAACCATTTGATCCAGAAGGCGAATGGTATGCATTGATCGAGTTAAAAATAGAATACGGCACAATCTATAGCAAGTGTTTCTTCGGTGTTGTGTTGCACAATCCTTGGGTAGAAAGTGAATTCATTACCCTTGAGCAAGAAATACATTTTATCACGCATCTCTATGTCAAATTTTTAAAAAATCCTGCTCATGGGAAAAAAATATCTGAACGTTTGTCCAGAGTGTGTAGAAGAAGAAACAAGTATTAGTCTACAACCGACACTACTACTTCAGAGGGTCATCAGACGTATTATTTATTATTATTTTCAAAGATCCGACTGTGTGGTGTATATCATGCAAACAAAGTCCTTTGTTTAGCATGTAAATCTCTTACGAATGTAATCTAAAATATGGAGATTATCCTCATGTTTGTTGCAAAAATCAAACCTCTTGTACTCTTTGCTTTGAAGGTAAGACTGCCTAGAGTGTGGCTAGAAAATGTTGAATAAAAAAGAAAAAATTAAAAAAATATATATTTTTTAATTTGAAAACGCATAAAAGTACTTTTTTTTTTTTTTTTTTTTTTTTTACAGGTAACAAAATAAAAAAATTGGAATATCTTTGTAAAAAAACTATTGTGAACTGCGTAGCTTTTCCACATCATATACAGGAGCTAAACTTGCCACAAAAAATTGTGGGAGAAATTGTACAAATATATCCATTGTTAATTGAATTTCCGCCTGTAACTATCCCGATATTTTCCAAAGAAGCGGACGCATATTTTGGATTTGAAACTAAAATCAAATACAGCATTCTCTTCCCAAAAAGATTTTTTTCGATAATAAAAGGATGCTCATGGGTGAGAAAGTATTTCGGTTTTGAACCATGGGTCCAGAAGCATTTTGTGGAGCGCACTTTTGTTGTCTTCAGCAGATCCGGAATTGAAAAGAAGCCATCAATATGTTCGAGTCGAGATGTTACATAAATAGTGAATTTTACCCATCCAATCATTACCATATTCAAACAACGCATACCATATTTCGAGGAACTCCTGACCAATTATTCGAAAAGGTTTTTAGTGCAAACATGTGGTGTACGAGATGTAGGAGAATGCCACTTTTCGACATATATGATCCTGAAGAGTGTACCAAATTATATGGTCATTTCGCTCACTTATACTGCCGGCCCGGTTTCGACTTTTTCCTGCACGTCCGGGGGTAGTTGATGAAAGTTTGGTATGAAGAGATCGCTGATGTCATTGATTATGCTGCATATTAATGTGTGTGTATATACACAAATTAATCAATAATGCCCATTTATGTATTTATGTATGTATTTATTTACCATTCTTGAATCACCCGATTTTTTTTTTGCCGGATGTTATGTTCATTGTATTATATGTTTTTTACATAGTATTAAGTGTTTTATATTTTATTATACATATATAAGTTTGTATATATTTGTGTTTTTATATTTAATTATGTATACAAGATCATGCATCAGATATTATATTTTTGCTATGCTGATATACCTCTTCACAAAAAAATACTGTTGCACTTTAAATCTTGTTATATATATTTGTACATTTTATTTTAAAAAAGCAGAAAAAAAAGGCAAAAAAAAAAAAAAAAAGAAGAAGAAAAAGGGCCTGATAATGAGAGCCAGGCGTCAAACTGTGTATATGATATCAGTTTAAAACGCCTGGCTCTATTTCCTGGCTGTGCTGGAGATCAACTACCTAGTAGAAAGAAAACAGATATTTTCCAAGGAAAAGACTTTTTTCTGAAATTGGTATGCTCTTTAATATCCTCACTTCATTTTAAAAAAAAAGGAAAGGAGAGGAAAAATGGAGATATGGTAAATATATTTTTTTATATGCAATTTTGTATTATTTTTTCTCGTTTAATGTTTATATATATTTTTTAAATTAACCAACTTTTTATCATTTTTCTCTGTTTATTTATTTATTTATTTATTTATTGTAACCATAATATGAAATAATTCACATTATTATTATTTTTTAGTTTTCAAGCTGTAAGTAAAACAGGTAAAAAAAAAAAATATTTAAAAAATTTTAAATCATAAATTTTATAATTCAATTTGTAAAAATTCAAAATCACAAGTGTAAACGTGAATATTGTAATATTTTTCTCTTTTTAATGTTTATATATATTTTTTAAATTTACCAACTAATATCATTTTTCTGTTTTTTGTAACCATAATATGAAATAATTCGCATTATTATTTTTTAGTTTTCAAGCGGTAAGTAAAACAGGTAACAAAAATATTTGAAAAATTTTAAATCATAATTTTATAATTCAATTTGTAAAATTCAAAATCACAAGTGTAAATGTAAATATTTGATAGATTTACTTTCACTATTTATGTATTACTTTCACAAAAAAAAAAAAAAAAAAAACAGAATGGTCGAAAAGCTAAGTCGTACTGCTGATGGAGGAAATTTTTTGTGCCAAATAGCAAGGCAAACGAGAGCATTGCAGAGAGAGAGAGAAGAACCTGTGGATGCTTATCTTATCACTGGCACTTTCAATGTTATCCACTTCATTTTGTGCGACATCTTTCTACTTTTTCTTTTTTAATTATTTTTACTAAGGTTGCCATCTGTTTAATCCTCAATTGACTCATATTAGATGAATATTAGAACACGGGTGTTTAACATTAGCAATATAAATTCTTCATCAAATTATCAGTTTAATTTTTGCTTCTCTTTTAAGCAATAAAAAATTATAAACTTTAGATAAAAGCAAGGTTTAGAATGGCAAGAAATTTAGCTAAAATTCACTATTTTATGAACACAAATTATTTTTTCTTTTTTCAAGATTTATACTATTATAAAAGGCCATTTAGCTATTGTTATATAAAAAAAATAATGGTACACAAAAATGTATATTTACAAATTGAAATGTAAAGAATCCTAAAAATGTATTAGAATTGTTTTCATAGATATTTATATCATTTAGCAACAAATTTCAGTTTTTGAAGTCCAATTTGTACCAAGATTTGCTGGAAAAGTATCTAAAATTCTTTCTATTTTGCACTGAAATATTTTAAATATATACAGTCAAACCTCGTTAACATGAACCTCAAGGGGCATCAAAATTTTGTTCTAGTAATAGTAATTCATGTTATCAGTATAGAATCTTTGTATTTGTTTCTACAAGGGACTGTGACATAACAGTTCATGTTAAAAGTAACTCACGTTAAGCAAGTTCGTGTTAACGAGGTTTGACTGTAACTGCAGGTTTATGATTTTCATGTAAACATATATTGGGGGGGGGGGGAAAGCAGGGGAGGAGTTGTATTGCATATTTTTAAAAAATTCAAAATCATTTTCACAAAATGTGTAAAAGAAAATGGAGGGGGGGGGGGGGGAATCTTGGTCTAATTTTGGAGGGAATGTCTAAAATATTGTATGGAAGATAATTGATATTATATCCTGATGCAAGCATATATAATTTTTTTTTCTTTTTTCCACTTTAGATCTGTGATAATGATATGAGAATATTAAAACAATTCAAAACATGCTGGAAGAAATCATGATGCATTCATTTGGAGGCATTCAAGGATTAGGTCAGCCATTGAGACAGAACACTCATCTTGTACTCTTCAAAAAATGGCTGGCTTATAGGTAATTTTTTTTTTCTTTTTGGCTAATTATAATTATTTTAAATCAAGTATTTAATGTTTGTTGCTTTATTAAAACTAATTGTAGTAGTATTCAGAGTTACATTAACAAAAGTGAAGGTAGTTAGATGATCTAATATTAAATAGATAATATTTCATAACTAATGTTCAATAGTAATTATTAACCCGTGAGAACTCACGCATGAGATTTTCTGTCTCCATCTTATCCTTTTGAAGACTATTTTTCATTTTAATAAAATTTCAAAATGTGATTTCGATTACTTTACATCTCTTTTTCAAATAAAAGTACTAAGCCAAACAAAAAAATTTGATATTAAGTGACTGTAAAGTAAAAGAAAAGAATTGGGCACTGTGAGAAGAATTCTTATAGCGAGTTCACTCGGGTTAAAACATCTGAAAAGAAAACAGCATCTGGGACTAAGTTTCAATTTAGTCCCTCTTCCCAATTCTAATTTTTATTTCTTATAAAATACTGAAACAAAAATACATTCTATTGAATACATAACTCATATTTATTTTGGAACTTTAAAAGCTTTCAATTTAAAATTAAATTGTAAGTTATTTATAAATTTATACAATGTAACTTTAGCAATTCTTTGCTTACTTAAAAAATGACAAATAATAGAGATGTTAAGACTTAAAAAAAAAAAGAAAAAAAACAAAAAAACAAATTTTGAAAGGCCACATTTGGATCAATGGAGCAATTGTAAGTAAATATTCCTTGATGAAACCTGTATAGATAGTTGAAAGTATTAAGAAATTAAAAGAAATGTTTGTTTTTAAACTGCTGACATCCATATTTTTTGTATGAAAAAATTTAATTTGCCATGATAATCCAAATAATAAGTCATTAAAAAAATAAAAATAAAAAAAATTAGTAAATTCTTTTTTCAAAACAGACTGTGATAATCTTATGATTTAATACTAAATACAACTATTTTTTAATACTATTTTATTTTAGGTGACAGTGGCTATCCATTAGAGCCGTGGTTGATGACGCCAATTTTACAACCAAGGAATGCTGCAGAAAACAGGTACAATAAAGCTCATGCACAAGCCCGGAATGTAATAGAGAGTGTCAATGGGTTATTAAATTCATGCTTTAAATGCCTTTTTAAACTGAATTTAGAACCTATGTTAGCATCAAAAGGTTACAAATGCATGTGCCGTTCTGCACAATTTGTGCATCTAGTTTAACGTAACATTCGATGAAAATGAGTACAATTCTGATGAGCATGATGATGATAATAATGAAGAAACACAGCCCCATTCAAGAGGAGGTGTTGTTAGAAATAATATTGTGCAAAATTATCTTTCATAAAATAAAAGCTTTTATGTATATATAACTTACTAAAATATTATTCATGCTATTTTTCACTTTTGGAAATGCTTTGATTTTTATATTGCATTGAAAAATATGTCTAAGAAGTGTTTTTAAGTCACATTTAATGTCCTTAAAATGTGATTCAAAATTTGAATACAGGGTTCCCAGCATCTTCGAAAGTCAAGGAATTTAAAGTAGCAATGGAAAATCATGAAAATTTCAAAATATACAGGTAAGTCATGGGGAAATTAATAGTGACATGAAATTCATCAAATATGCTCAGGAAAAAATTGCAAAATCCATCAAACAATTGAAAAAAAAAAAAAAAATTGAAGTATGATTGCAGAAAATAATGGCTAGTTTAAATAAAAGATTGTGAAAATAAGTAGCAAATTTACCTGTTTTTTTCACTGACACGAACTTACATGCTTATTTAACAATAAAAATAAACATTTTTGGATATATAAGTAGTATAACTTGAATTAGAAAGTAATTTAAATCATTAAAGTTATGTAATATATAATGAGTTATATAGAAAATTGAAATCATGTTTTGTTATGAAATTGTGTTGTTTCATAAATAAAATGCTCAACAGTGAAACATTGATAGCTTGAAAATCTTAAAAAATATTTCGATTATTTGTAATTTGAATAAATGTATGATGTAATTTGATAAATATAATACTTCCACAAGGCCATTCAAAATAATATCTTTGAAATACTTGTTATCTGACGTGTCCGGTTTTTCTTCTAGAAGAATACGTGAACATTTATCTTTTTTCTTTTGAAATTAATACTTTTAATACAAAATTCTTATAATCAGTGTTGAATTCAGGGGGTGGTCCAAGCAGGTAGACATTCTCCCCGGAACAATGAAATGCTCCCCCCCCCCCCCCAAGAAAATTTGAAATTTTGGGTTTTCAATGGTCAAAAAGTGCAATATTAATTAAAAAGCAGGTTTACAAACTCTCAACTCAACTATGCCCGTACATGTATGTATTTAAATTTTGAAACTTTAAAATGCATTTAACATCTTTCTATTTTATCCAGACGACGTTTGCAGAAGCGAATGAAACATTCATAAATTTAAGTGAATTTTAAATATATTCTTTTTATAAGTGTACTATTTAGTAATCTGTATTTATTTTAACACACATTTTTAGTATTTATGGTGCAATTGTCCTATTCATAATTAAAGTTTCATTATTTATATGAAAGCTTCAGATCACGATAAACAGGAATCCGACGTGAAAGTTGTCATACTACTGCATGTGGTGGGTGAAGAAGCTATAGAGCTTTTCAACACATTCGAGCTGTTAAACAATGACAGAAATAATTATAACAAAGTCTTAGATGCCTTTGAAAAGCATCCCAGTCTCAAAAACAAATATTGTTGTCGAAAGATTTGTGTTCAATAACTGTGTTCAAGTCTTCTGTGGAAGTTTTGACACATTTTCAACTGACTTAAAAAAGTTAGTGAGGGTCATGAGTTTGGAGTACAAACTGACAGTATACTTTGAGATAGAATTGTTCTCGGAATCGCCAACACCAGATTGCAAGAAAGATTATTACGTGATGGTGGTGATTTATATTTAGCTAGAGCTGCAGAAATTTGTAAGGTAGCAGAACTTGGAAAAAACAACCCCAGGCTATACAACATAAAATGTAGATGCCATTGCCAAGAGACAGTTGCCCTCTTACAATAAAAATCGGTTGTGAGAGTACTTCACAGTATACTCAAAATAATACATCACAATTTACTTTGAACAGTGCATTACAAAATACTCAGAATACCGTTTATTTATGTAAGAAGTGCAACAGGAAACAAATGATCGAAATGCCCAGCATTTGGCAAACTGTGTTTTAAATGACACCAATTTAATCATTTTTCTTCCGTGTGTAGAATGAGTTACATTTGAGATGTAAGCTATAGTAAAAATAAAAAACAGTATTTTAATTTTTTAATTTCCATAATGATTTTTTTTTATCAACTAAGTGTTCTTGAGGTAGGTAAAGTGACTGTAACAAATAAATGATGGTTGGTTGGTTGGTTGATTAGGGTTTTATGGCACAAAGTCCCTTTAGGGACATGCTGCGCCAAGAACAAGGTGAGAACAAAAAGTTCAAAAAAACGCAATACAGCTTAAAATGTAAAAGTTAAAATGTAAAAATAGCATTAAAAGGCTGTCCTAGCATTTGTCATAATTAGAAAGTCAAGTTAGGATTAAAATCTGTCTCAACAAATAAATGAACTATGGATGTATACATATATGGTCATAGTATTAACTTCAAATTGGTTGGTTGTTCGTTGTATAGGGTTTAATGGCACAAAATCCCTTCAGGGACATGCTGCGCCAAAACAAAGACTAAAAAAGCAAAAATGGGAAATATCTGGATGGGGGATCCCATCCAGAAACAGTCAAGCAGAGGTAAAAAAGTAAAAAGTTAGGATGTACAATTAAAAGTAAATAAACAGAAAGGGCAAACTAAGAAAAAAAGTCATAAAATGAAAAATAAACATTAAAATATCATATGTCAAAATAAAATCCAGCACTTTTTAAAAAAGTAAAGAGTGCCCCATGAGGTAATTCCCCAATGAGGTTTGTCAAGGTTGGTGATGATGAATTAAACTAGTTGGATGTGTCAATCCCAAAACTTTCTTCTATCTCATAAGTACATTTTAATATTTAAAAAAAAAAAAAAAAAAAAAAAAAAAAAAAAAAAAAAACGTGGTGAACTTAAAGTTACTCACTATTGAATTTCCTCGAACATTTGACCTAGCCTAATGCGATTCTGGTATCCGAAAAGCCTAAAACACAAAATTTAATTAATATTCTGAGAAAATGAGCTTAGTAGTGCCTCATGTTGGGTAATTTATACTAAAACCTAATAAGCATCTATTTATGTCATGACCTAACAGAATCTGAAATTTGATGGAATTTCGTCCATTAGTTCTTGAGATATAGTTATAACAAAAAAATTGCAAAACGTAGCACAGCAACACCATATTTTGGACAATTTATGCCAAAACGTAAAAAAGCGTCTAATTATGTTATGGTGTAAAAGAATCTGAAGTTTGACGAAATTCTGTGCATTGGTTGTTGAGATATAGCTATCGGAAAAATTGTGCAAAATGCAGCATAGCTGCACCACCTGTTGCAAGGTTAATACCAAAATGTAATCAGCGTCTAATTATGTTATATATTCTAGAGTAACATAATCTAAAATTTGATGAAGTTCTCTGCATTAGTTCTTGAGATATAGCTATCGCAAAATCGTGCAAAATGTAGCATAGCAGTGCCACCTATAGGGCAGTTCACACCAAAACCTTATCAGCGGCTGTGTATCTCAAGGTATCGCGGAATCTGAAGTTTGGTGAAATTCTGTGCATTAGTTCTTGAGATATAGCTATCATGAAAAACGTGGCATAACAGCGCCACCTGCTGACCAATTTACACCAAAACTTAATCAGCATCTATGTATATCAAGGTGTCACAGAATCTGAAGTTTGGTGAAATTCTGTGCATTAGTTCTTGAGATATAGCAATCTTGAAAATCATGAAAAATGTAGTATAGCAGTGCCACCTGCAGGCCAATTTTCACCAAAAACCAATAGGTACTAATTCATATCAAGGTCTAAATGAATATAAAATTTTATTGAATTTCGAGCATTAGTTCTTGAGATAGAGCGCCCACAAATTTTTTGTCACATACAGACTGACACACAGACAGACATTTTCTAAAAATAGTCAAAACGTGTTCAGGACCTTCTAAAACGCATAAATCTGTCGAAAACTGGAAGTCGAAAATTTTCATGAATCCAATACTTTCTTCTTGTAAAGTAGTCCAGGCGCCAAAGGTAGTTGAGTATGCAAAATGTGAGGACCGGCAACTATGCTCAAATTCTTTTACCTGAGACCCTAAATAATAGAAAATCACATGTTGCCGGCAGCTGTGCTGGTCCCTTTCCCTTTTCCCCACCCATCTCTCCGCTCGGCGTGTTGCTGAGTCATGTCCCTTTCCCTTTTCCCCACCCCTCTCTCCGCTCGGCGCGTTGCTGAGTCATAGCACTCGGAAACGTCAGTAAAAGAGAATTCGTAGCCCATAACGGTTTATTTTTACGTATCTAAGTAATATTATTTAAGTTTTTTTGCAGTTGAGTGTCTTATTAGTGTGTTTTATTTAAATAAAAGGGCGGAAAATGTCACTACAAGTGATAAATCTAAATAAGCGAAAAGTAAGTGAATTGTCGTGTTTATTTTGTGATAAAACGGGTGATTTAGTGAAAAATCCAAAATTACAGACGTTTACTACTATTCAAAGAGCAGCAGATCGCAGAAAAGATGACATTAGTAAGAAATTAGAAAGTGATACAGACTTTATTGCCCACAATTGTTCTTGGCATCGAGCTTGTATTGCAACTTATATTAGTGAAGAGAAAATCAGGCGTCGAGAATTAGCATTACTAAAGCAGGAGAATGCCTCTGTTCCCACTTCCTCTACAGAAGCAAATGTTTCAGGTAGCCAAAGGGTTCGTCGGTCATCAAGAATTGAATTAAAAATTGATACAAGTAATAAATGTTTAATTTGTGGTAAACAATCAAGAAATAAGAACAAAACTCTTCTTTTATGTTCTGAAATTTCAGCAGCGGAACAAATTTTAAATATTGCTCGAAAAAAACAAGATCATGTTTTCACTATAATTAGCATTTGCGAACATCCAGCTGATTTATTTGCAATGGAAGTGAGGTATCATAAACATTGTTATCGTGATTATCTACGGCAACCAAGAAACTCTGAAAATCCAGCAGGCAGACCTTCAAGTCAAATACCACATGGCATCCTTATGGAGGCATTTGAAAAGCTAATCGATGAAATGAAAGATAAATTAACATCTCACTCTTTTGAAGTGTCATTCTTGGGCAAGCGACTAGCTGAACTCACTGAAATAGAAGATGCAATTGTAGAAAATCGCGTTATGAAATCACTGCTCATTGATAAGTATGGTGAAAATGTTTTATTTTCATATCCGAGCGATAGATCAAAATCATCATTGGTGTTTATGGGCAATATACCACTGGATGAAGTCATTGAACATATTCGTACCGTAAATTCAACAAACTACACTGTTCAAGTAGCTAAACAACTTCGAAAAGAAATACTAAATACCAAAGTAATGCCAGATGGGTATTTATGTGATGAAATTTTAATTGAACAGTTTTTACAAAAAGGTCAATTACCGAATAACTGGCTAATGTTTATGCAAGCATTGTTCAGTTCAAAGAATAACAAATTAAGTGAGAATTATAATCGACGAGCGTTATCAGTGTTTTATGATATGTATTTCACGATTACTGAGAAACACACTCCAAAGCATATAGCTTTAGCTCAATCTATACATCATTTGACTCGATCGAAACAATTAATCGTTATATTGAATAAATGTGGGCATAGCATTAGTTACAAAGCATTAAAAAACCTCGATAATGAAGTAACAACGTCAATTGTGTGTGAAGATATAGACAAGAAATTGCTTATTCCTAAAAATATAGTTCGAGATTCATCGTTATTTCTTCATGGAGCTATAGATAACAATGATTTCAATGAAGAAACATTAAGTGGGAAAGGCTCGACCCATGTTACAGCTATGGTGATATATCAAGAAAAAAAATCCACTGACAATGAAGTTAATCTAATTAAAATGAAACCTACAGTAGAGTTGAACGAATTGGATTTAAAATTTTTAAACTGTCAAGCAATTCTTCATTTTCAAGAAAATATGCAGCCTTCAATACCGGACTATAAGGACAGTAGCTGCTTATTAAATAATAATCAAAACAATTTACAATTTGATAATTTGCTCTGGGTCTTGTGTAGACTGCAATATAGTCTATCAATAAATAATTTCTGCCGATCATCTACAAATTCGGTACCAGGATGGACTCCATTTCAACAAATACTATCGTCTGAAACCGCACCTGTTTCTACTGTTGGATTTAGCCCGGTTATACCTCAGCCACCGACTTCCAAACACGTTGTGTATACCGCTATGAAAAATTATGTCAACGTAAGTCTTGCACTCGGTAAAAAAATAGCAGTACTCTCGTGTGACATGGCTATATATCTTATCGCTAAAAATATTCAGCTAACAAATAAAGAATTTGACATTTTAATATTGAGAATTGGATCATTTCATTTACAAAAAAATTATTTGCGGTGCTTGGGCCAATATGTAGAAGAGAGTGGACTCGACGGTATTCTTATTGAAGCCGATATTTATGGTGAGAATACTTTGGCATCAATTCTGAAAGGTACTCATTATAACAGAGGTATTAGAGCACATAAGCTCTTATACGAAGCCTTAAGAAGCATACAAATTGCCGAATTTATAGAATGCATGAATTATTCTCAAGATTTTTTACAACAGCTAAATATTTGTCTTCAGGAGATAAGAGAAAGTACAGTAGATAAAGATCATTCTGGCGTAATCGAAAAACATGATCAATACAAAAGAATAATTACAGATTTTTTAATGAATTTTTCACATTTTTTGCGCACCGTGAGCACTGAAAATCAAGTATTCAAATATTTAAACAACTACTGCGAAATGGTAGAAATTTTCTTAAATTCAGTTATGGCTGATAGAAATAGTAATTATGAATTACATTTGTTAACTACTCGACAAATGTTACCGTTCTTTTTCTCCATGAATCACACGAACTACATTCGTGGAGTCACTCTTTATTTACAAGATATGATAAAACTACCTTTAGAAGTTGAACATGATATGAAGAGAGGAATGGTGTCCGTCAAACGAACGGAAGGTAAATTTAATGCAGTAAGCCCCGACTTAGCATTAGAACAGTCTCAAAACCGATCTTCAGCAGTTACTGGAGGATTGATTGGCATTACTAAAAATGAAGAAGCGATGCAGAGATGGCTGCTCCTTTATCCGTTCAAAAACAGTATTCACGAGGCTTTTTCTTCATATCTCGAAATACAAGCAGACTCTACAAGTGACATTAATTATCATAATGAATGGACACAATCCAGGATCAATAAAGACGAAAAAGATATTCAAAATATAATAAAGTATATTATTGCCTGCAACCCTTATAATGATAACGCGAATTGCGCGCTTCGAAATATTTACACTGGTGAACTTGCTGAAGAATCTTCTGTGCAATGTTTGCTAAATATACAGGAAAATGGAGAGGCTCTGTTAAGAACGTACGAAGATGAGCGATTCGTACTCAAAAGCAAAAAGTTATCTGATCCTATTAAAAAAAATAAATTTAGCAATTTTGTAACTCATTCACAAAAACAAAACAAGAGTACTTCTAATAAAAAGTTACAAGATGCAACAGATGTAAGTCTCATTCAGAAAACATTTTTGTTGGCTAATCAACGTGGATTTGATGCAAAAATTTTAGCATCTTTCGAAATTTTGAATTACTGCAAGTACCTTTTTGACGCTGAAGGGTTTTACAGGAAATCTCCAAAATCACAACTCGCCCTTGAAATTGAAAATAATCATAAGTGTGGTACTAACACGCGGCAGGATATTTTAAATCTACCTTTTTCAAAAATTTACATTGTTGATGGTATGGCACTTGTTCATCGAATCCAATTAAAAAATTTCAGCACATTTGGCGATTTTGCTCAAGCTTTTTTCAATAGAATTCAGAATCTTTTTTCGCAACCAAATGTAAAACGAGTTGATATTGTATTTGACAGATATGATGATATTTCAATAAAATACTTGGAATCAACATTACGGAGTAAAGGTCAAATGATGAAAAATTTCATAATTTCAAATGAGCACACCAAAATTCCAGCTAATTGTAATAATTTCTTTTCAAGCACTGAAAATAAGTTACAGCTTGTTCGATTTCTATGTACTGCTGCCCCTAGATATGCACAAGTAAATGAAGATTGCGAGTTATATATTTGTGGAGGATTTGAAGATCCAACAAAATGTTTCAAACTGCAAGGTTCTTCATTTTTTGAAGTACCTGACTTGAATTCTAACCATTTAGAAGCGGATTCACGGATGTTTGGTCATATATTTCACGCAGTGAAAATCAAACTTGGCCATATCATAATCATTTGCGCTGATACAGATGTTTTCATTCTCGGAATTTACTTCTGGAACAAGCTTGCACGTCTAGGCTGTTTAGGTCTATGGTTCGACGGTTCCTATAAGAAAAAATTCATTTCAGGATGTCATCTGGCTGCTCAATCCCTTGGAGAAAATATTTGTGGTATTTTGCCAGCATTACACGCTCTGAGTGGTTGCGATTCGACTAGCAGATTCGGCTCGAAAAAAAATGCTTTAAACGCTGCATCGTTGGATTTTGCACAAGAAGCTTTAAAGCATTTGGGAAATCCGTACCTAAGTGTCGAACAGCTAAAAGAATTGGAAAACATTTGCACCTATCTTTTTTCAAAAAAAATTTCAACGGCTGATGAACTTCGGTATAAATTTCCCAAAATATCGGTTTCGGCTTAAATTTATTAAAAGTTATTTGCACATCAGATGCTCTACATTTACATCTATTGAGAGCTTCAGCACAAACATATGTATGGGTGAATGCTGACCAAACTTTACTACAGCCTATTGATTACACCTTCTTAGGCTATGAAAGGAAAGATGATAAATTATACCCACGACAAATGACTAAGCAACCACTGCCGGAATTGTTGATTCAACCCTGTAAATGTACATCCAATTGTAAAACAATGGCTTGCTCTTGTAAAAAATTACAGATTGAATGTATTGCGTTATGCAAATGCATAAATAACGATTGTCAAAATAAAAAAGATTGATGATTATACTTATTTTTATGATATGTTTGAATTTGCTTTTTTGTATTAAATAATTTTTTTTAACAATAATTTTTGTAACTAATAATAACACATTGCTCAGTGGTGCACAAAACAGGAATTTTAATATACATTAGTACATATTAAAATAAAATAAAATTTTCAACGTTTCGCGCCGTCTTCTGCGGGCGTCTTCAGGAAAATATGAAATGGAAGGACTACGTTTGCATCTTGTTCGAGAGATATTTCTACTAAATTAAAAATTAAATGAATTAAAATTTAAAAATGTTGCCAATTACACGTGAGTAAAAATTAAAATATTGCAAGGAAATAAAAATTTTAAGGTTTTATGATGTTATGCCATATTTTTGGTATATTGTAGGATAAATTATCATTACATGGTTTATTTTCACGTGCTATGATTTCGATGGATTCTATTATTTTACCTTGAACTGGGTTATTGCAATATAAACAGAATACTGCCCTTGCTCGCTTCTATTTGGCGAACAAGGGTTGCCATATTAATTTTGAGGAAGCCAAAATCATAGTTCCATGCAATAACCCAGTTCAAGGTAAAATAATAGAATCCATCGAAATCATAGCACGTGAAAATAAACCATGTAATGATAATTTATCCTACAATATACCAAAAATATGGCATAACATCATAAAACCTTAAAATTTTTATTTCCTTGCAATATTTTAATTTTTACTCACGTGTAATTGGCAACATTTTTAAATTTTAATTCATTTAATTTTTAATTTAGTAGAAATATCTCTCGAACAAGATGCAAACGTAGTCCTTCCATTTCATATTTTCCTGAAGACGCCCGCAGAAGACGGCGCGAAACGTTGAAAATTTTATTTTATTTTAATATGTACTAATGTATATTAAAATTCCTGTTTTGTGCACCACTGAGCAATGTGTTATTATTAGTTAAAGTTTATGGTGCAACTGTCCTATATATATTTAATAATTTTTGTTTTTATTATTAATTTTTCTGTTCTTTTTCCACTTGACTAGCTATAAGTATCTTTAATTATAAAAAAAAAAATTGATATTGCCGTTAATACAATTATTTTAATGATACCAAAGCATATGTTCAGTCCATTTACTTGATGTCTAAGGGGGTGGGGTGTAAAAAAAAATTGGACCAATACAACTCCTGGCAACATTCGAAATCATAATTTGCATGCTTTTCTGAGTTCAAAACCATAAACCGAATGCGGTCCTCACATTTTGCATACTCAACTCCATCCAGCGCCCGGTCTAAAGATAGAAGAAAGTAAAAATGTCCTGTACAAGTGTCAGAAGCCTGGGCAGTCAGTTAAATTATGGTGAATAGTCAAGTGATCAAAATGACATTTTGGACACATGGGTGCATCCTCCCTAAGTAACAGATGTTTATGTGTGATCCTAGAATGTCCAATAATCAGATGAGTTGGAACAATATCCTTTTTTCTCGGATAAATTGGAGGCCAGGTCACGATTGTTGGTTTGATACTATGCAGTTTATTATTAAAGTCAAGTCCCAGCTTTCTTGCCATTTATTATAACTAAAGTGTTTAATACTTAGTTTAATGTCTGAGAATGGGACTTTGTGGTGAAGGGGGTCACAAGCAAGTTTTGCCGCCATATCTGCTTTTTCTTATCCAGGAATATCCATGTGTCCAGGTACCCAGCAAAACAAAATACTATAGCCGCGCCTAGTCAAATCTTTATAAATGTTAAGGATGGCTAATACATATGGATGATTACTAAAAGATTAAATAGCATCAATAGAACTATTTGAGTCTGTGTAAATAATGAACGATGTGTTATGATGATTGGAAATGTGTAACATGGCTCTTTCTATTGCAATTAATTCAGCTGTAAAGTTTGAAGTGGAAGGGTGAAGCTGGTAACTCAAAGATGTGTTATCATAAAAAACCCCACAACAAACAATGTCGCCATTTTTCAAACCATCTGTATAAATGTCTGTATAGCTATTATAATTTGCACGATGAGCAGAGAATAATTGTTGAAAAACAATAGGGGCCATGTTATTTTTATCAAATCCTTCAAAAGGATGGAGGGAGGTAATGCTGGGTGGCTTCCAAGGAGAGAATACATGCAAAGAGCATGTGCTCACCTCAATATCATTCAAAGGGGTATTTGTTAATTAGGTTTCTTATTCTTACTCCAAAAGATGGAATGCAAGAAGGGCGATGCTAATTTCAAATTGGATACTGGCTCACAAATTAGTATTTTACTTTTACATGTTTTTTTTCTGTTTTAAATAATGGATTTAAATTTGAAGATACTAATATAATATTGGAAACTCACAGTGGCTCTAAAATCAAGCCTACAGGTATGATTAATTTAATGTGTAATGTTGATAATAAGCAGGCTTATGTGAATTTTGTTATTATTGATAATATTAAAGCAAAGCCTTTACTTTGATTAGACACATGTGTTAAACTAATTTTTTTAAATGTATCTAAAAATATGAATGTAACTAAGTTTATTGAGAATAACATAGAAGTATCTACAGGGGCTGAGAAATTTGAAGGGAAGTATGCTATTAAAAAGGAAAAAAATTCAGTATGCTCATCTTCCTAGACGAATAGCCAGTTAACTTACGCCCTACATTAAAAGAAAACAAGTAAGAAAAATTATGCGTTAAGCAGAGATTGCGAAGCACTTTCCAACACTTCATTAAATCTTTAAAACTTCGTTTTTTAGGGAAATAAGGGCATATAGCCAAATATGTATTCCAATACTTTTGAACAGCCTTGTAAGTGATCTGTCAAATGATTTATGTACTATGTAATGGGAAAATTTAATTTAGTAAGAAAAGTCTAGTAGCTTGAATTTCTTTTTCAGCAATTTATACTAATAGATGGAAACATACTTGAATACTTTTGCTCAACCCTGTAGTTTGTCTTGTGCATTTAATACATATCAGCATTAAGCTAAAATTTATTTTTAATTAAAAAATCTTAAGAAAATTGAAATCACATTCTCAAACTATTCAAAGGCGTCTATGTACCCTTGCATAGCCATGTATACTATTTTATTTATATTCTGCAAACATTTCTTTCAGCATAAAAATGCATAATGTATTTAAAAACCACCTTTAAGTAATTTACGCCCATATTCAGTAACATTGGCGAACACTTGGGTAGCCTTGTATATCAACTATAGCATTTATAGAAATCATATAATGTGCATAGATTTAATGAAACTTAAATGTGCATATCATAATTAAAATGCCTTTCATGCATCCATCAGCCATATCAGATATATACACAGTACTTCGGAAAGAATTTACTAGCTTCAATCTTATGTGTATCCCTGTAAATGCTATGTACATCACACAGGGCCTGACTAAGGCAGGGGCATGCGGGGCAATTGCCCCGAACCCCCCGGTTTAAGGGGGGCCCCCAAGGATGGATGCAAGTTTTTCGTTAAAGAAGTGTCAAATGATAAAAAATCGTCAAGTGACCAAAATTTTTTTTTCCCAATTTTAAGGGTTTTTCTTCTTCTACCCCCTCTGTTTCCGCACCCAATGCCTCCTTAAAGCCTTACATTTGCCCTCATATTCCTGTAATCGAAAAAAAAACTGTATTCTATAATTTCTTAACGTTTTCTTTCTTCTGCTATTATGTATATAGATGTGAATAGTACTTGGTACGAAATTTATGTACACGTACAATAGTTATGAATTGCAGTTTTAGTCACTTTAGTACAATTTATGAAAAATTTTAAGATAGAAGGGGGCCCCTCTAATAATTTTTGCCCCAGGGCCCCCCACTGTCTAAGTCGGGCCCTGACATCACATTATGCAAGACAGTATCGTATAATTTATATTAAGCCTCAATGACATACATCAATCTTATTATACATGAAACAGTTTAATATGTTAAAAATATGTCGCACACTATTCCCTTCTTTACCATTATGTAATGGAACTCTTTGGTGTCGCCCTGTAAAATAATACTATCTATATATTTTCACCACATACTTCGCAAGTAACAAGCCCTTTAGCAACGTGTATTAACACCTGTCATACGATGTTAAATAAAAAATAAAATTAAAATCCCGGGAGTATTCCAAAAAGTAAAAAGGTTACGAAATAGCTCCTGCCGTTTTGAGAAGCAAGCAATAATTTATAATAAATAAAATAAGAAAAAGAATTTTAGCTGTTACAAGTTAATACATTACGAAACTAAGATTGAAATATGTTCCACAAATTTAGAATTAAAGCTAAGAGAAAACAAAAATGGCGCAAATTTTTTTTTATTTTATTATATATGTATATATATATACTTTTTTATGTGTTTAACAAATTTGCAATTTGATCCGAAATTACTTTTTTTTTAATGATTAAAGACATTTTTCAATGTTGCTTTAAAATCAGTTGACTTAGCTCCATTAAATGTGAAATGGGTGGTAAAATTCATCTTTTTATTCTTTATATATCAGATGAAGTAAACAAGTTAAAGTGTGTTGTTGAATGAATGTGCACAGTCACATTTCCATTCCATCTTCTTACTAAAATATCAGTAAAAAAAAAGTACATAGTATTATCTTTTTTAATGTTTCTTTTTCTTAAATCTCTAAGTTTGCCAAGGTCTAAGAAATATACATTAGCATATACTGGAAATTTTCTAAAAGTGGCGTTGCATTAGACTGTAAACCCTGTATAATATAAACAAAGACATTTGGTTGTTAGTAATAAAATAACTCAAAATGTCAACCTAAGTAATAATTATTATAGCAATCAATAAATCATTAAAAATTTTTGATAATTTTAAATACAAAATTTGATCTAAACTTACTTTTAGTGTTAATATTTTATATTCTCTTTTTATATTAAGAAAAAAAATTGTTATTCAATTAACTTATTTTATATTGTATACACCTTTTTTTATATCTGTAGGAATATAGGAGAGAGTAGTCGAATTTAGACCACTACACCTATTTCCAGCGTTAAATTATTTCATTTTTTGAATATCTGCAAAATATCACTGCAAGTATTCCAATCCATTCCTCTACTAACTAAAAAAATCTTTGAAAAAATTTGTTTTTTGAAAATCTTAGGTTTTACTTTAATTTGAAAAATTTGTCAAAACTGGTCCAAATTCAGTGACATATTTATGAACCAATGTAACTTCATCATTCCATTGCTTGAAAAATTATTCTGAAAACTGGGATGTAAATGCTGTTATATAAGATGAATATAATTTGGCTTCAATTTTTCATATTAATATTAGTAAGTCATATTTTGCTAATTTTTTACGCAAACTTTGAAATTGCCTTAAAAGTTACTTTTTTTCACAAATACTCAAAGCATATCACATTCAAATTTTTGTTATAAGCTCATTAGTCAAGTGCCTTTTTTTCTAACTATATATTTTGTATTTTGTTTTGTAAAGGTTTAATAAAGATTTTTAAAAACATTTTTGGTATTTAATTTTTGTTTAATGTGTATCCCTCAACTGCCAGGATCCCCCTTTCCAGGGACACGGGTTGCCACGCACGGCCAACACGTGGGTGGTTTACAATTCTCCATGAGTTGATATACAGGATGATATCGGCCCATACAGAATTGCTCTCACCTCCGAAGAAGAAACCACAATGAGAGTGAAACAAAGATGAAAGGAAGACAAGAGGAGTAAGAGGAAAAGGAAAGGAGAAAGATCACTCAGGTGCCCCGGGTTTGTGAAGCCCGTGAATACCTAAAGAAGGTATCCCCCTGGGAGATATATATTTTTTGACATTAAAAGGTTGATGTATGTAAATAATAATAAATGATTTTAATGAAAGGTATAAAATAATTTCAGAGAAACCTTATATTTCTGATTATCTCAAAATTGCCAGATATATTGATAATTTGCATGCAAGAAAAGAAGAATGGGCACTCTGGTTTTCGAAAAAATCTTGTTTTGCGTGAAGAGAATACAAACAATATATGTGAAGCAGGTATGTGTGTTTTAAATGGCCATGCTCTGCAGCAGAAAAAAAGCATATTCTGTTGTCCTGTTGGTTGATATTTTGATATTTAAATTGGAAAATTTTTATTACAGAAAAGCAATTTCTGTTGCCAATGGACAACCACTGCAATATTTAACTAAAAAACTATTTAACATAACTGAAATGGAGAATTTTTCTTCCATGAAACTTTCTATTAATATATTTAGAGTATGTAATAACTCTACAAAAGGAGACTTGTTGAAAGTGAAATCAGATTATGTACATGTTTAGCAGGACAATCGGGACAAGTGTGTAAACATTAATAATTAATTTGCCCTTATCGCATAGATCATTTTTCATGTTCTGTACCTATTACATCAGAAATGAAAAAAAAAAATTGCTATATATTGCTTGTGGCACAAAGGATATCCCTTCTAACTGGTTTGCTCCACTTGAAGAAATATCAGAAGTAAATCCCATGGAAAGTTTATCTCACTTAGAAAATAAGGATTCTTCTCTTCTGCCAGAAGATAATGTAGTAAACACAGTTATGATTTCTCATGAAATGGATGAAAAAGATTTCTCAGCTAATAATAATGAAAATATACAAGAAATAAATGATAATGAAGATAATAACAGAAATAAAATGGATATTCTTTAAAAATTAGATTCGATTTTTAATTAAATTAAAAGTAAAGCTGAAAATAATGAGATTATTTACACTGCATCAAAAAAGTTCATAAAAAAACTTGAAAATATTAAAACTGAAGGTACTCTGGAAAGAGCATTGGCTACATTTGGTAAATATAGTAGCTTTGATGCTAAAAGAAAAATCAAAAGCCCCATTTCAGCTAAATCAAATTATTTTTGTTGTTATAAGGCAAATATTATTTGAAATATTATCTTGAATTTTTTCAGAAATAATTTTATTCTTCCTTCTTGAAAAAACACGAATCCAGTAATATTAACAAAAATTACAAATTAAAATGTATGTGGAATTGATGAAAAACTAAAAAGTCAAATTTTGTATCTATATCAGAATTAAATGTTTCATTGTTTACATCTATAAATTATGTGCGGATTTTAAAGAGTTGCCGATTTGAGGGAGTCTACTGTACCTATCTTATTTTTCACAAGTTTATTTTTTAAATTCTGTCTTGACCACGGCAAGAAACATTTTAATCAAGACATGAATAATTATTGGACATAATTGGTATATGGTATATTCTATTTATTATTAAACTATTAAAAGTAAACTATTACTCACAGAAAAAGCAAAATTGGCTGAAAAAGTTACATTAATTCTAAAGTTTAATTTTCAATCTAGGCAATGTAGTTTTCTGAAAATCAATGCACATCTGAGCTTCTTTTCAAATTTATATTTACACAAGTCCGCTCCCTCTATTCCACACTATATTAAAGATATAAACAAACAGTTAAAATCTTTACACTTGGATAATAAAAGTTGACTATATTGAATTTATTAAGTTTTTTTTTATTTTGGGGGGGGGGGGGATTAAAGAGAAATTTCTTTGCTAAGATGTAATTTTAAATAGTTTATAAATAGCATACTTAGTAAGTGAAATTTTAAATAAAATGAAGCTATTAAATTTAAAATTTTTATCATAGGTGATGGATAAATTTAACCCAAAGAAGAGGAAAATATCTTTTACAGAAAGACACTTGCGTCGAATTAGTAAAAAAATTACAAATGCTGAAATAAATGATATCAAACTTTAAATGCCAGGAAATTCAATAGATGGCAGTGTTATTGCACCTGTAAATGAAAATAATTCTAATGAAATTTCTCCAGATATTTTATCTAGAGAAATCAATGATGTGCATGAATCTGATCTATCATCTAATGATGATTTTGATAATTTATCATCTAATAGTGGTTCTGATGATTTATTATCAGTTAGTGATTTTGACGATTTGTCATCTGATAGTGATTTTGATGATGTTGATTCTTCAAATGTGATAAAATCAAATAATTCATTGGTAAAAAATGCAGCACTTGAACTTGCACAAGATTCATCACCTTGTTTAAAAAATGAATTAATAGCTAGGCAACAGAAATACTTTATCGAGAATAATGCTATGTCTGCACTGTTGAAAATATTACATTCACATGGCTCACCTGAACTTCCATCTGATGCAAGAACTCTACTTCATACTGCTAGACACACAGAAACTTCTATTGTAGCTCCCGTAGGTATTGCCACTTTGGCTTAGGTCAAGTATAAAATCAAGTGGTCACTAATCTTAAGAATCAAAACAAGAGAAAAGATAAGATAGATTTATTAATTAATATTGATGCTTTACCACTGTCAAGGTCATCCAAAATTTCTTTCTGGCCTATACTTTGTTCTGATACTGAACTTAAAGATGTGTTTGTTGTTGGGATGTACCATGGTTATGGTAAGCTTAACGACTCAAATAAATTATTGGGAGAATTTGTTAAAGAAGCAAAGCATTTTATAAAAAATGGTTTTATTCATGATGATAAAACTTATGAAGTAACATTGCATAGTTTAATATGTGATGCACCTGCGAAACCTTTTGTGCGAAAATAAAAGGGCATGGTGGTTATTCCAGTTGCACTAAATGTGAAATTGAAGGAGAATACAGCCACAAACGAGTATATTTTCATGGAGAAAGTAAATTACGAACTAATGAAGATTTTTTGTAACAAACTGATGAAGATTACTAGACTGGTGTTTCAATTTTAACCGAGATTCAAATTTTAGCTCTGTTGACAATTTTCCTTTGGATTATATGCATATTTTCTGTTTAGGAGTTATGCGAAAAATGGATTATTTTTTTTTTATGGTTAAATGAACCATTATCAGTGCGATTGTAGTCATCAGGTATAGAGCAAATATTCACAAGTTTAAAAAATTTGCGATCAACAAAACCAAAAGATATTACAAGAAAGCCAAGGCCCTTGGATGATACCTACAACTGGAAGGCTATAGAATTCAGAATCTTTTTGTTGTATTTGGGTCCATAAAGTTGCAGAAAGTAATTTTCTAACAATACATGTAGCAATAACTATTCTAGCTTCAAAGGCATACAATGAATTTTCAGAATATGCAAATGAACTTTAAAATCATTTTGTTCCCAATTTTATAAAAATATATGGAAAACATGCACCACATAATACTGATAACTTATTGCACCTATCTAAAGATGTAGAGAAGTATGGCCCACTTGATGAATTCAGTGCATTCAGATTTGAAAATTATATGCAATCCATTAAAAAACGATCAGAAAATCAGAAAAGCCACTGACTCCAGCAATTTGCAAGACACTTGTCTGAAAGGAAATTTGATAAAAAACCAAGTCTTTTCAGAGCAATTTTTTAAAGCCCATAATTCAGGCCCTTTGATAAGATTTGAAAATGAAATTAATTTGAAACAATATAATATTTATACCAATAAAAACTTGTTTATTAATTGTTCAAAGAGCAGAGATAACTGCTTATTATTAAACAATAATACAGTTATAATTGCACATAATATTTTCTGCCTTGATGGTGATAAACGATATAAAATAATTGGAGAAGAACTAAAAAAAGTTCGGAATCTTTATATTGTGCCATGTGAGTCTAGTCTTGTTGGCATCTATGTTGCAGAAAAGATACAAAGATTGAAAGAATGGCCTCTTCCTCTGAATCTCTTCTGTTATAAATAAGATGTGGAAGATACCATTATCAGAATATAATATTTATATGTTGTAAATTCATTATTGCCCATATAAAATTTTTAACTTTATTTATATTAAAAAAAATATTTAAACTAATTAATCCATTTTAAAAATGAAAAGCTTTCTCAAAAAGTGGCATTGAAATTGAGACTAATTAAAAAAAAACTTTTAAATATGCCAATGTAATCTTGACCCCTCCTACACTTTACAATGGACTTATTGTGAAGAAATTGTTTCCTAATTTTATTAAAGCCACCATTATAACTGGTCATAATGCAGGGAAGGATGTATTTATCCCATGAATAACAATTATCCCATCATATCTCCCAATCCGATTTAAACGAGTCCAATTTTCTATCCGTCTCAACAATGCTATGATTATTAATAAGGCACAAGGCCAATCTTTAAAAGTAGTTGAACTTGACTTGCGATCTCCTTGCTTTTCACATGGTCAACTGTATGTTGGATGTTCCAGAGTTGGCAACAACAAAAATTTATTCCCTTTAACTCCTAATGGGAAAACAAAAAATGTGCTATGCCAAGAAATCCTAAGATCAATGTAGTATGCTGAAAAGATCATTGATGTAAAACAAAGAAATTGAATTCATGAAAAAGTTGCAACCATCTATCAAAATGTTGAAAATATGTATGTTGAGAAACAATGAAGAAATGGGAAATGCGAGAGAAATGCCCTGTGAAGAATATATTGTAACCAATAATGGCACAATATGTGGTTGGTTGGTTGTATAAAATTTTATGGCGCAAGGTCCCTTAGTAGACATGCTGTGCCAAGACAAAGTCTAAATAAGACAAGAAAGGTTTTTTTTAAATTCAAAATAAAATAGAAATGAGATATAATAAAAAACAATTTAAAAATGGCAAAATCATAAAAAAAACTGTAGCAGTTGCTGATAAATGACAATATATAAACAATGATATGGATGAGTGAATAAAAAGAAGATTAAAAATAATGGAATGATATGTCATGATATAATTAAAATCAGTCAATAAGAGTAAAATAGAAAACTTAGATAAGATGTAACAAGTTAAAAACTGTGCAGTCAGAAATCTAATAAAAAAAACAGAGTGCATATAAAAATGTCAATTGGTTAAAACACAAATCAATAGAATCTCTGATGTCAATTAGATTCAAACTCTGCTAACATTGCATTGTCATCATCAGCATCAGAGTCATTACTGTATGACTCGGACTCCATAGCCTCCTCCACATATTTCTTCAACTACTTTGGATCCTTCACATTTTTTAAAAATGGGCTAAGAGAGCTTTTCCCTCCTTTCCCCACAGTTTTCCGCTGTGAAGTTGGTGTTGAGGATTTCTTATGGATTTGTGGGCAAACTTTTTCTTTTAAATTTTGTTTTATGTGACTATTGCACGTTTGTGAACTATTTGGACTTGTAGCAGCTTTACTTGAATCTTTCTGAATATATGTTTTTTGGCTCGGTTTTACATTTCGACCAGTATTGGATTTTTGCAAATTAGAAGCTGATGTAACAGAAGTATTTTTTGGTGATGAATCAGTCAGTTTCCATTTTGACTAATTTAACTGGTTCTTTGGATGGTAGCCAGCGTTCTAACTGTGGGTTTACTAAACATTTAGTTGGAAGAGAGACATCACGGGATTCTTTGTGTTCTGGTTGGATTATTTGATGGAAAAGAAAAATCAGTCTGGGTCTTACAGATTTAGACTGCTGCTTCAATAGGCTTGAATAAGACACGCTGACAGACGGAGTCCTGGATTCTACGAACCTCTGGGCAGGAAAGATTTTGCATTATTTTTACAGCGAGAATTTCCTTTTCATGAATCCAGTTTGGGCAAAAGAGAGAGAAAGCTGCATGATTACCCCTGCAATTTATGCAGCATTCAGATTTTCCACATGAATTACTATCATGGTCAACTTCTGCACAGCGTGCACAGGTAAGGAAACCACAACAGTTAGTTTTAGTGTGGCCATAACGTTGGCATTTAAAACAACGGAGGGGTAGGGATGTAAGGACGAACACACGGTGGCTACAGAAATGATGAAAAAAAGTTCCCTGATTATCTATATCAGATTTCCCTGATTTTTATTATTAAAGAATATATATGGTATTTTTTTAATGTATGCTGCTTTCTCATATAACATACTTATCCAGCTTGCAAATATCTCTTTTGGATGAAAAAAACAAAAACTGTACAGTATTTAATTAGCAGAGGAGCCAAGTTTTACGATTTGTCCCTAATTATTACAGATATGTAACAAAAGTTGCATCAAACAGGCATCAGATAAAAAAAATTGCTAATTTCGTCAAAGGATCACTTGAAATAATGCGAATTTTAACATAGGATCACAGAAAAAAACAAGAAATTTTGTCAAAGATCTTATAAAAACTGTTCATATTTTCAAAGTTTCAGGGGAAAAAAGTGTGAATTTAATCAAAAGATTGTTAAAAAGCATGAAATTAGTCTTAAAAAATGCAAATCTCATTCGAGGCTTGCATAAAAAAATGTGAATACCATATGAAGTTTGTGTAAAAGCAAGAATTTAGTCAAAAGATCACGAAAAATGCACAAATTTCACCTTGAAGATCGCAAAAACACTCAAATTTCATCTTACTGTAACGAAAAATATGCAAATCTCGACTAAAAATAAAATGCTAAAATTTTGTCAATAAATCACAAAAAAACGCACAATTTCATGAAAAAAAAAAGGGGGGAGAAACATGCAAATTATGTCAAGAACTCATGAAAAAGTGTACATTTCAACAAGAAATTGTGAAAAATGTGCCAATTTTGTCAAAAGATTGATAAAGTTGAAGAATTTCATCAAAAGATCACGAATGAACTAACTTTTGAAAATTTGGGTTTATGGGACAATTTAGCTTTCATGCAGACAGATATCGCTTGGCAGCAGTATGGCTTTATGTCTCTTTATCACATGTTATTATTGGTTTACACATAGCCTGTTTGGCAACAAATCAATGCTGTTGGCAAGATGAAAACAGAAATATTTTCGCATAAAGAAAATTTTCCCTGATTTTTGAGTATTTTTTATAAAGTTCCCTGATATTTCCCTGATTTTTCCAGATTGATAAACTTCCCTGATTTTTCCCTGATTCCATGATTTCCAGAATCTGTAGCCACCTTGGGACAGGACAACTAAGGTAAGTAGCTTTAATTCTTGTTGGTAAAGTTGGGCTATTGAAAGTGAGAATGATGTGCTTCGTCGGAAGCACTTGGTCATTTCAACGGATAGTAATGCGTCTTACATCTATAATATTTTGGTCTTTTTGTAAAAGTTCATCTCTGGTTGAAATCAAAACATCTGGCTCGGATATTACGCCATGGCATGTATTTTTGATGTGCTTTAACAGAAACAGAAAAGGAGCCTATTTTATTAGAGTTTAGTAGACATTCTGAATGGTTGGCTGAAGAAACTTCAACAATTAAATCCCCAGCCTGCAACTTTTTTAGGGAATGCGAATCACCAAAAACAGACTGAAATGTTTTTGCAATAAGAAAAGGTGAAGTATTCTTAAAAGAATTATCAGAATGGCTGTCAGTGCATTTCACTACAAAAAAGCGAGTGTATGGAATATTCTGTACAGTTTGTTGCTCTCCACATGGGAGAGATATAGATGGAAGTGAATTTCCATCTATATTACAGACTTGCCAACCTCTAAAAGTAAAAAATCAGCAGATTTTTGCATAGAAATCAGGAGATTATTTTATTATTTTTAAGCCCCTCGCCCACCCACCTCGCATTAAAACACAATGGAATAATAAGTAAGTGATAGAAGATAAACACTACTAAATAATTCGCACAATTTAATACACACAAATTAGTCACTATATTATTTTATTTTAAACTGTGGTTGATGGGGATTTTATGGTGCAATAATTCATTAGTGACATGCTGCACCAAGGCAAAAACAAACAAAAAGTTAGGTAAAATAACTAGTAAGAACTCCTCCCCCACCCCTTCCACCCCTGCAAGTGGAACAACCCATCCATCAAATTATAACCATAAACAGTATTCCACTGGACAAAACGGTCAAATCCAATTGCCTATCTGGAAGCCATCCACTGTATAAAAGATTTTGAACATCATTTCATCATTGAAGATTGGCGTTACATTGGCTTGTGCAACCACTCTGGATCTCCAAGACTATTTTCTGCACAATCAAAACTTTTCCTTTTTGCTTACAAGTCGCTTCACACAAGACACTTTAGAATTTTTTTTTTTTTCAATACGAACAAAGTAGCCAGTTTCTACAACACTTCAGTTTCAAAGAAATTTAAAACATGTAAGCATTGCTCAGTACATGAAAAATTCTTCAAATTCAAATTATGAGGCAGATGATTCACTTTCTTTGGAGAATTTTTCGATTTACAGAAGACTGAAGAGCAACCAAACAAAGCCGTGTATTGTAGAAAAAGACAAACATATCATAGGATATGTTCTTTCTCCTTTGAAAAATAATGACAAAACTTGTGAAACATGCCTTAATTCTGTTTTGAGCATCGAGGAAGTAACAAATGATCTGTCTTATTTTCAATATTATAAGTCAGATAAATTACTTATAATTAATTCTGCATGTTTTGATTTTTTTTTTTTTAGGCTGAAATGTTGTTTTGTCATATTCAAAAAATTTATATTGGTCTGAGGATCATCTAATAATCGATATTATCAAAAAATGATTATAAGAAATATTTTCACAAAAAGTTTCAAAAATAGAAATATCACGATTATTCTAGGACTTTATTACAAAAACAAACTGAACTAATAGCATAATCGTACCGGAAGCAAGCAATTGGCTATTAGAATATAAACACTTCTTACCTTCAACAGAGTCATGGAAAGGAGGAAGTTCTTTAGATTTAACCTTATCAAGAATATTGGCTTTTGAAATTAAGCGATGTCTGAGACGATTTTCTAAGACAGGAAAACTAAAATTTACCTTATTTGTAACTTCTTCAATGGGCCAGTTGTGCCACGTTCAATTTTGGATGAACAAGGTGATTGTTTACTTACTTCTTCATAACAAAATACCAAGAACAGGTCTCCAGTCGGTTTTGCTGATGAGACCAAAGCTTACAAAAGGATTTACTGACACACCCCAAAAAGGTTACTGAATGGTTTTTTATCACAACTTCTCCGTACCTAAATTTACAAGAAAAAGTCGAATTCGCTGCTCTGAATCAAATTAAAGTCTCCATTAATCCTCCAGAAGTTACAGTAAGACTCGCGCGAGATTATCCAATAGGGAGGATCCATTTAGATGCCAAAAGAACAAATGAAGAGGAAGAAGAGAAAATGGATATAGATAACTCCAACACTAAAGATTATATTCTTAAAGAATTTATGTTAGACAATAGCATACAAACACCTATAATTTATGAATACGACTTTTCATGCATCTCTCAAACCTGATACCTCTCCTACACCTGCCTTTGAGACAAATATTAGGCTCCCTTATCTCACAGAGGGGATCATCAATTTAGACTACACGGTCTGTATTCCACAGCCGCATACAAATATCTAGATATTATTAGGGCTTATAGAACTGGAAAGATCAACAGAGCTATGTGCCTAGCTGAAGGGGCTGGTGGCTTATGCAGAATGTTTTTGGATGGATTTTCTTGTGAGAATGTGTTCTATGATTCTTTGATAGAGCCCTCCGATTTTGTGGCTCATCGATTACCACATTATATCCCAGCTGAAGTTAGATTAAGCACTAACAAGGGAAAGTTGTTAAGAGCATTGGAAAGTGCAGAGTCCCTCATGAACCTTATGCCTTAATCATATGACCCTTCTTGCATTAATTTTAAGTATGAGATACATGACAGACCCTGTTATGCAAGAGGAAAATATGCACCTTACCTAGGGTCCCAAACAACGGAGAAGAAAAGTGGTACAATGATACCACTCCCCAGATCAACACCTAGTTATTAGCCGCTCAAAGACTTGCACAGATAATGTTTTGGGCATTTGCAGATGACATGATAACCCAATCTATAATAAGATATAATAAGTTACCGGACTAATTTATCTCCTGATGTCTTGATATTGAGTTCTGGATACGTATATGGAGGATCTTTAACGCATAGATACAATGATCCAATGACAAGCCATGAAGTATTAACTAATTTAAGACCAAACTTTTTAACACATCTCCATATTTCATCTGACACACTACAAGAATATTCTAGAGGTGCTGTAGATGTTACTATGCATTTTCAGGGCATGTTTTTAATGGGAGATGCACTACTCCATATAGAAAACACCATCTCTGATAATTATAAACATCAATCAACCCTCCATGCACATGTCAGATGTACAACATGTACTAAAGAAATAATTGATGAGAAAGTTATATTAGGACCATTGGAATATCCGAAATATGATGAATGTCCATTGCTTTACACCGAAATTACAGATCAAATCAACAGCGACATATCAATAGAGAACATTATGGATATCAAAACATTAAGTCATGAAAATGTCTTACAAGATGCTGCAGATGCTGCAGCTTGTATGATAGAAAGTAACCATCGTCAAATTATGTCTTCTTTGTTTGGGAAAAAGAATAGTTTGCCCAGGGACAAGAGGTCTATATATTCAGGAATTTATGGCAATCGGCTTCCCTAGATTAGTCAAATCATTAGCAAAGATATGTATATTAGATCGTGCAGAGTCTGTATTTGACCTGTTTCAAACATTAATAATGGAAATAGACAGGTGTTTCATGGTATCAATTGAGATCCCACTTAATCCTACTGGCTTTAAATGTAATAATAATTTGACGAAATACTATGTTCCATAAACTCTAGGAATCTGCAGCAGCACGAGCAGAGTAGTCGCTCCGACAGTTGACGAGCAGTGGAAGAATTTCATTGGGATATTTAAAAAATGATTTTGCAAACATTCTAGACACCAGTAACTCCCCGATGAATCACATTTTGTATAGCACTGAAAATAAAAATAAACTGGGCATGTTAAAATTCGAAAGCACGGACCCAGTAGTAGAATTTGTGGGCTTCATAGCTAAACAATACGCCGTGTCTTTCGGAGGAAATTGATGCAAAAAAAAAAAACACTAAAGGAGTCAAAAAAATCTGTCGTACAAACATATAGTTTCGATACTTATAAAAACACTCTTTTGAATGAAGTGCGTTTAAGAAACAATGTTTGATAAGGTCAAAAAGACACAAATTATATACTTATTTATTGAAGAAAAGCGCTCTCTGCCCATATTACGACAAAAAATTTTTGGGTGAAGATGGTATAAGTTTTGTTTGTTACGGGCATTATTTTACTTTACAGTAATATGTGTTAACTTATTTATTTTTATGTTCTTTCTTAAAAACGAAAATTGAAAAACTTTTTTTTTTTTTCATTTTTTCAGAAGGCATACAGTCTTTAAAAAACCATGTGCCTGAAAAAAATATACTACCTCACCGCCGTGATGTGAATGGACTACATCTCCCGGACACATTAAAACAGTCGTTGAAAAAGAATTACGGCACCCTGGTAGAGTTTGAACTAGCCATCATCCAACCGTTCGATCCGTAAGGCAAATGGTATGCACTGATAGAGTTAAAAACAGAATACGGCACGATCTATAGCAGGTGTTTCTTCGATGTTGTGTTGCACAATCCTAGTGTAGAAAGTGAATTCATTACCCTTGAGCAAGAAATACATTTTATCACACGTCTCTATGCCAAATTTTCAAAAAATCCTGCTCGTGGGAAAAAATACCTGAACGTTTGTCCGGAGTGTGTAGAAGAAGAAACACAAGTATTAGCCTACAACCGACACTACTACTTCAGAGAGCTATCAGACATATTTTTACCATTATTTTCAAAGATCTGACTGCGTGGTGTATATCATGCAAACAAAGTCCTCTGTTTAGCATGTACACCTCTTATGAATGTAATCTAAAATATGGAGATTATCCTCATGTTTGTTGCAAAAATCAAACCTCTTGTACTCTTTGCTTTGAAGTAAAAGACTGTCTAGAGTGTGGCTAGAAAATGTTGAATAAAAAAGAAAAAATGAAAAAAAATATATTTTTTAATTTGAAAACGCATAAAAGTACATACTTTTTTTTTTAACAGGTAACGAAATAAAAAAATTGGAATATCTTTGTAAAAAAACTATTGTGAACTGTGTAGCTTTTCCACATCATGTACAGGAGTTAAACTTGGCACAAAAAATTTTGGAAGAAATTGTACAAATATATCCATCATTAATTGTCCGCCTGAAGCTATCCCGATATTTTCCAAAGAAGCGGACGCATATTTTGGATTTGAAACTAAAATCAAATACAGCATTCCCTTCCCAAAAAGATTTTTTTTTTTTTGATAATAAAAGGATGCTCATGGGTGAGAAAGTATTTCGGTTTTGAACCATGGGTCCAGAAACATTTTGTGAAGCGCACTTTTGTTGTCTTCAGCAGATCCGGAATTGAAAAGATGCCATCAATATGTTGAATCAATTCATCAATACAAGAATTTATTTACCAAATAATAACAACAACCGTGGCTTCATCTACTGAAGTAAAAAGACAATTTTCTTCTTTTGGAGTAGTTCGTTCAAGCCTTCATAATAAAGTAGGAGTAGAAAAAGCTTCTGAATTAGTGTTTTTGTTCAAACAATTAAATCCCTGATTTTTTCCTATTTGCTTAAGAAATATAGAATTAATTGTGATTTTTATCCCTTAATAAATAGCTTGCATTAAATGAATACAATAGACTTCCTCAAATCCGCACAGCTTGGGACCAGAGGTTGTGTGGATTTTAGAATTTTGTGAATTTCTGGTCATGGGTTTGTTTACATTTTTAAACAGAAATTTGATTGTAATTAATAATGCAACTGAAGTTAATGAATGCTTATATAGTAAAGCATTAAAACAATTATGTAAGTTAATAAACTATAATAATAAAAATTTAGATAATTAAAATATTGAAAGAACAAAGATGAAGTAAATAATCAATAATGTACACTCTGTAAAAAAAGTAGAAGGACACTCGAATTTTTTAATTAACTCAATTGTGATTTATATTTACGGTCTGATTTTTTTAAGGGCATAATTTTATATGCATTCTTTTGTTGTGAAATGAAAAATTAATTGCTACCACAACTAATTTATAGAAAAATGAACTTATCAAAAAATTTCACTGTAAAAAAAGTAGGACAGCTGTGGAAAATTGAATTTTTTGGACCCTTCTGCTATAGATAATGTAAGTAAGCATTATAATTTTATTGTTTTCATCAAAGAAAAAAATATATCTCCATTTTTAAGTTGATTTTTTTGTTTGTTTGTTTTTTTAGAATGCCGAAAGGAATACCTTTAAATAATTTTCAAAAAGGCCAAGCCATAGCATTTAGAAAAGAGGGTAAAAGCATCAGAGAGATTGCTAAGTTGCTTAATGTTAGTAAAACTGCAATATCCAACTATCTTAGAAATCCAGAGCATCACGGTACTAAAAAAAAAGACAGGAAGACCTAAAACACTGACGCCTCGTGATGAAAGAAACATTATCAGAGAGTTGAAAAAAAAAGATTCCACAATTTCGAAAGTCCGAATACGAGCAAATCTAGCACATGTGTCACGCCAAACTGTATATAACTATATAAAAAAGTCTAAAGTCTTTATTTTCAAGAAGAGACAACATCGTCCAAAAAATGGACAAAAATGCATATAGCCAATCGCTTATCTTGGGCAAGAAACTACATGTCTTGGACCACGGAATGGACTTCTGTCATTTTCTCAGATGAGAAAAAGTTCAATTTGGATAGTCCTGATGGATATCAATACTATTGGCATTGTATCATGAATGAGGAAGAATTGTATTCCACTCGACATATGGGAGGGGGGAGTTTGATGGTCTGGCTAGCAGTTGAATATGGTGGAAGAACGAGTCTAGTCATTTTGCATGGTAAACAGAACCATGAAGATTACATCCAGTTGTTGGAATCTGAACTTCTTCCTTATGGTTCAGAATTAGGTGGAGAAGATTGGATTTTTCAACAAGATGGAGCAGCGATTCACACCGCTACTGGCGTTAAAAATTGGTTCCACACAAATAATATCCGTGTTTTGCCATGGCCAGCTAAAAGCCCTGACCTTAACATTGTTGAAAATATATGGGCGACATTAGTTTGTCGCATATACAGTGGAGGAAAACAATACGAATATGTCGAATATTGTCGAGTTTCAGAATGCACTTAACGATGTTTGGGACAATTTTTGCCAAAGTGAAATACAAGCACTGTATGATTCAATGCCAAACAGAGTCTTTCAAGTGATAAAGGCAAATGGAAAGAAAACTTCTTATTAATATTTTAATTTTCATATAAAATACTTATGTGTCCTTTTACTTTGTTTTACAGAGTTTCATGTAAGCAACAGAAACTATATTATGAAAAACAAATTATCTTCTTAATTTATTTTGGATTATTATGAATTTATACTCATTTAGTTATAAATTGTTAGGCAAATAAAGATATTTGCGGTAACTAAATAATTCGCATATTTAATACACACAAATTAGTCACTATATTATTTTATTTTAAACTGTGGTTGATGGGGATTTTATGGTGCAATAATTCATTAGTGACATGCTGCACCAAGGCAAAAATAAACAAAAAGTTAGGTAAAATAACTAGTAAGAATATTAATGCAATTTGTGAATCTTTGTATCTGCATTATTGCAACCGTCTGTTGACACTGTAAATGGCACTAATCTTAAGATGTCAATTATAGTATCTTTACTATTACTAGCCATCTCCTTCACAACTGAAGTCATTTTTGTCCTAGCACAGGCATATTTTTTCGCCACAGCACTGTCCGGGAACATTTTTTTAAAAAAGTGATGAAGCGCGATCGGAAGCACTCAGCGGTATATTGTGCTCCAATAAAAATGAAGTAAAAAGGCATTCTGCTTTAATAGTATGTTGATCGTTTCATCAACAGAAAATGAAAGTTTTTAAGTCAATTTAGATCGTTTTTGCTTTTTTGTGCTTTTGTGCCAGATGCTGTTTTGTTCCAATAGGCTTTACAACATCAGCTCTGCCACCATGCGAAATTTTAAAATCAAAAGAACACACAGTGCATCTGGCTTCTAAACTTCCTTCTGATGACGGCACAATGTGTTCAAATTCTTTTGTAAACGAAGACTGATAAGACGTATATTTCTTTTTTGATGCCAATTTACGAATTTATAAAAAAATTGCAAAACATATCACAAAATAAAAAAATTAAATGTGATTTTGCTCCACTGATCGTCAATATTCAAAATAGCAGCTAACGCAAACATAACAATAGAATAGCTTATACTATTGATCTATTAAAACCCGCGACACTTCACGTTTATTGGGCAGTTGCGCCGTAACCACACCTCCTCACGACGTGACGTCAAACCCACTAACCAATCACTGAAGAGAAATGGTTTTCTGGCTTTCTTCGTTATGATAAATTGGTTGGCTGGTTTTATTTTATGTAATAACGGGAAACGAAGACGACAAAATTTTCATACATCGTAGAAAACTGGGAAAAATTTGCAGAAAAGCGGGAGAAATTGGTAGATAAGCGGAAGATCGGGAGAATGATTAAAAATCGGGAGTCTCCTGCTAAAATCGGGATACTTGGCAAGTCTGATATTAGAAAAAAGAACAATTTGGACCCCGGCCGCACCACCCACTACCGAGCCTAACAAGGGGATGCACATTCGTGCACCAGTGCTAACCAGGGCCTATATGTTCACAAGACAAACCTATGTCAGTCTCCACCCTTAATGAGATGGCTAGTATTTGCTCGATCACTTGATCCCTAAAGCCAGTAACAAAGTCAGCTGACCAGCCGATTGATGCATACGGGACCAATATGCACCTCCCGTCTACCTGAAGCAGAGGCCAAAGCAGTGTGTTGTTTCCCTCAACTGCCAGGATCCTCCTTTCCAGGGACACGGGTCGCCACGCACGGCCAACACGTGGGTGGTTTACAATTCTCCATGACTCTATATACAGGATGATATCGGCCCATGCAGAATTGCCCTCACCTCCTAAGAAGAAACCACAATGAGAGTGAAACAGAGATAAGAGGAATAAGAGGAAAATGAAAAGAGAAATATCACTCAGGTGCCGGGGGTTGTGAGGCCCATGAATACCTAAAGAAGGTATCCCCCTGGGGGAGGCACAATCTGTGAAGAGAATATCAAACAGACTGTTGCATGTGATGTTTCTACTGAATGTTTCACTGGATATTTTACTTCAATGAAATAGTCCGTAATTCACCAGTCAGAAAAATATATAACGTAACTGGAGAAAACAATAAAAAAAATTCTCAATTAGAGGATTTATAAATGATAATTTTGATCAATATAAATAGTTTACAAATAGTTTGATCCAGTGTTTGTTTCAATGCAAGGACATAAAGAGCAAGTTCTTCAATTTTAACATTGAAATCCAGATTCACGTCTTAGCATACATTAATGTTAAATCAGTTAATACCAAAATATTTCGGCAGTTGACAAGACAATATTTAGATATTGCCAATCTAGGTGATGATGTACTTTTCACCAATGACAGTCAAAAAGATGTATTTAAGTTTTTAAACTATCTTGCTCAAGCACTGCCATTTCTATTATATGACATTTCATTTACACTACATACAAAACTACAGTGTTTGAATTATTTTCATGAAGTCACCCTTCATGATATGGATTCCATAATCAGAATTCATATACCTATGGGTGGTAATTGCTTTAATTTTGAAGATCTGGTAATAGAAACTGTATCATCAGTGGAATATATTGAACATAGATGTGATTTTTTTTTTTTTTTTTTTTTTTTGACTTTCGAGAACTAGAAAAGAAGCGAAACTAATGTCACCATCTAAATATTTTATTATGCAAATGATGATATTTACCACATAAAGCAAAATTAGAGATTACAAATTATTAGGTGTTCCGACAGCACATCTTAGTATTCATGATGGTGTGTATGAAGTTATATTTAATACATTTTAATATGGTGATTCAACACATAGGACATTATTCCAGTTTTTATTGATTGGAAGATTGATGGTGTCATGCAAATGATGACCAAGTTGTGAAAAAGGATTGGCCAACTCATAGCGAGAATTTATATATTATTTTATTGAAGAGAGTCGCATCAGTTTAATATTTAGGAATATAATTCTCATAAAATTGTGAAATGTTATTTTGGTAAAAATAATTTTTTTTATCTTTTTAAATGTATATTTATTTAAGAGCATGAGTTTAATATTTTAACAAGAATTAACATATTCAGATATGTACACTGTCCTACCTTGCCTCTGACAACAGAGGCCCCTATCTAAATGTTTATTTTCAGATATATTTTTCTGTTTTAATATGAATGGAGATTTTAAATATTTGCAAATTGTTTGAAAACATCTTTGATCTAGGGCAATGCCGAGCGGGTCACCTGGTAGCTATGTAAATTAACAGTCTATCTGAAACAAGTATAACAGTTGCCAGTCCTAAGCTTGGATAAAGTGTGAAGGAAAGTTTTTTCTGATTATGTTTAAATTATTTGCATTATTTTTTCCCATTAAAATATGAGTCAGTCAAATTTGGAAATATAAAGTTAATGCTGCAAAAGTTAAATATTTTTTTTATTTATTTTTAATTTATTAAGTATCTAATTTTTTTTTTTTTTCTTAATTCTAAAATGTTTAATGAAGCACCAAATTGTGACTCTGTCAAACCTTTCAGTACTTGAACAAAATTTAAGCAACAAAAATAATGAGTGAAAAAAATATGTATTCCAAATAGCAAGATAAAAATTTTTATGACAAAATATATGCAATTGCTTAAATAATTCATTGCAATACATTTTCTTAGAAATATTTTCAGTATTTTTTTCCCCTTTAAATTTAAAAAATGCAACAGAGGAAAGTTAGTGCAAGCTTAGTGTCATTTTTTAAAAAACAGATTAAAAATCTACTTGTCTCGCATCAAAAAATCTACTCTCTGATTTTGTAAAATTTTTAACTACCCATGACATTTTATTTTAATATAAATATGTATAAGAGATTAAAGTCTTTCTCTTCATACTTGTTTCAAGATGTTTTTGGTGTGCGAATTTGAGGATAATTTACATTTGGTCCCAGTTTGCTGGGTAATGCCTGATAAGAGCAGTTGTTTCTGGTCTCATGATGTAATGGATCAATTCACCATAAACAAAATGGCTGCAAGAAAACAGGAACCTGATAAGAGCAGTTGTTTCTGGTCTCATGATGTAATGGATCAATTCACCATAAACAAAATGGCTGCAAGAAAACAGGAACCTGATTGCAATTGGGACATTTTAAATATAAAGAAAATATCTGGAGAAAGTGGTAAGTACCAGGTAACTTTTTCCCCTTTAAGCCTATGTACAATTTTAGTGCATAAACAGTTTGATTCTAATATATACAGAATTCTAATTTTTGATTCTAACTAATTTTGATTCTTTTGATTCTAATTTTTATTCTAACAGTTTGATTCTAATATATACAGAATTTTAATAAGTTATTTCCAACTTTTCATAAGTTATTATGGAAGAAATATCCTGTGTGCAATGCGACAGGACATTTTTTTGAAAGAACTATTATTGGCATGTGAAGAACTTTCATCCTATGCAAGATATTGATTTTAAGCACACACCAGCTAATTCGTGTTCCATGTGCATGAAAAAATTTCATAAGATGGCCATTTTTCAGGAACATCTGATTAAACATCACGAGATCAGATTAAAATATGATGAACTGTTTATTTACTTCAGAAAAAGAATTTGAAGAATGGAAAATCGACATTGAAAAGGACATATGCTCCAAATTTGTTAAAAGAAGTGGAGCTGTTGAGAGCAGTGATAGTGCTTACAAGAATTATTTCTTTTGCCACAGAAGTGGAATGGCAGCAAAAAAAAAAAAAAAAAAAAATGATGATAGACAAAAAAAAAAAAAAAATGAAAAACTCAGGATCTGTCTGTTCTGGCAAAACTTGCTCTGCCAGTATGACTGTCAGCAAGATTAAATAAAATCATTTTATTGAAATTAGAGTTGAGTATCAGTCTGTGCATATGGGACATCTGCAGGAAATTGGACATTTACCTCTGTTTGACAATGAAAGACATTCATTAGCTACTAAAATGAGTTTAGGCATTCCCAAATCCAGGATTCTTCGGGCTATTGCTTCTTTTTCCCCTACCAAATGGATTCCATATGCAACGAACAAAGACTTGAATAACATAAGAGACTACAATATTGATAATGAAGTAATGTTGCATTCTGATGATGCTGCAAGTGTTGAGATACATGTAAGAAATTTACAGTCTAGTGACCTTACGTCCATTTCAATTTATAAACCTATAGGTCACATTTCATCTCTTCCTGGCATTGATATGAATGATTTTTTGCTTTCAGACCCAGACATAATAACTCGAACAGTATGGTAATGTTTTAATGGTAGATTCTACGCATGGGACAAATCAATATGGTTTCCGATTGACTTCACTCCTGATAAATGAAGGTTTTCCTGTGGCCTTCATATATTTATCGAAAACAAACAAAGAAGTTTTTATTCCATTTTTTGAAGCTATTAAGAGCCATTAAGCAAAAATATTAATGTGGGTACTTATTTTATTCAGAAATTTAAGCTCGACAACATTTGTATTGACAGTGTTTTTGATAGAGTTGGCGATTTTAAGATAATGCTATGGTATTTTTAAAAAAAATCTATTCATATTTCCTAACACTATCTAGTACGAGGAGAAAAACAGCATATTCATTCTAGACCTAAACTGAAGGGATTAAAACAATTTTCAGTTTTTTACTACCTAATTACATATGAATTCAACCACCTAACCACTGGACTACTAAATTTCTTTCATGAATTTTTTTTTCTCTTTGTTAAAAAAAAAAAAAAAAGCCTGTTTTTGCCACTTCTTTGGCAAAAACCAATTTTGGCCGGGACAGTTTTAACCAGGTTTTTTCTGCATAAGCAAAACATACCAATCCTTCTGCTAGTACAGTAGAGGGCCAGAAATCCGCACTGTTTGGAAGAGGACATTGTGCAGATTTGTGGATTTTAGGCCATTGAAATAATAATGCTGTACATATCGGCTATGTACATAGGTGTTGCTCCATCACTTAATTTTTTAAAAAATTTCACTTTTTGTAGCATCATAAGTGCAACATGCTTTTACTTTTCCATGTTTCAGATACTTCATGGGAAAAAAATATCGAAAAATAACTTAAATAATGCATAAATTACAAGATCTCACATGTGATAAAAACAGCAACAGAATGTGCAAATCTATGCATCTTCTCTTCACTTCAGCCCCTACTTTTGGTGAGTTCTTTGCAGAAATTCATCTGGATCCAGGTAGACTTTTCTCTCATTAGCAAAAGAAGATGACTAACCAGAAGGCTGCATTTTCACAAACAGCGAAAATTGACAAAAAATGCAGGTTTCTGATTTGTCAATTTTGTTTCGCTAATCACCAGAAAATCTGTCTGGTTTCCATCATTGAAGAAAATCTTCTGAATCGATCATTCGCTTTGGAATGACGTCATCATCTCTTTAACTTCGTTCTTTTAGCACCATGGAAGAAAAATGTTTACATCTGCAAGCCTGTGCGGATTTGTGGCACTCTACTGTGTATATATATATATATATAAAACTGCTGATGAACTGCCACTGTTAGCCCCTGATATTTTTTCTACTTAAATAAGAATTGTCTTTTAATCATCAAACATTTTAATCCTTTTGTTTTCCTTTTCAGATTCTTCAGAAAGTGAATAAATTAAAATATTAAAGCTGGAACTTAAGCAAACATATGCAGAAATTGATGCTCTAAGAAAAGAAAAAAGTAAATCTGCAGAAGAAATTGGGACAAAAAAAAATTTAACAGACTGAATTCTACGTTGTAGTAGTAAACTGCAATTCTACACTAGCCTGAAGTCAAAGGATTTATTTGATTATTTAGTATCATTGATTAAAAATGAAACAAACACCATCAAAACTGTTAAATTGGATGGTTGGTTGGTTGGTTGTATAAGTTTTAATGGCGCAAAATCCCTTGTGGCACATGCTGCGCCAAACCAAAGACAAAAAAACAAGAGTAAAAAAAGAGAAAGCACAGAAATATCTGGATGGGAGTTTCCCATCCAGATATAGTCAAGCAAGTATATAAAAGTAGCTTTTAAATTGCTAAATCATTAGATATGGAAGTAAAAGTAGGCAAATAGAAAGTGCACTCTGAATGGAGTCCCATCCAGATGTTGTTCAGGGTTTCAAAGTCATAGAAATTAAAAAATTATATTTCAAAGTAAAATCCAGCATGTTTAAGAAAGGTAAAGAGTGCCCCATGAGGTGTTTCACCAATGAGGTTTGTCAAAAGTGGTGACGATGAATTAAAATAAGTTCTATAAAGGTGCCGGAGGCCCGGACAGTCAGTTAAGAGATGGTATATGGTCAGTTGATCAAAATGACAATGTGGACACACGGGTGCATCCTCCCTAAGTAATAGATGTTTATGGGTGATCCTCGAGTGTCCAATTCTCAGACGAGTCAATATAACGTCAGACTTTCTAGTATATGTCGATAACCAAGTCTTGATAGTTGGTTTAACGTGATGTAATTTATTATTGTGTTCTATATCCCAACTTTTTTGCTATTTATCATGAATAAAATAGTTAATGAGTAGTTTTATGTCTGAGAATGGAATTTTTGTACGTAATGGAAGAAGAGCATGTTTGGCTGCCTCATCGGCTTTATCGTTGCCAGGAATACCCATGTGTCCAGGTACCCAGCGAAATAAAATATTGTAACCACGTCTTGTCAATTTATTATAAAAATCTAAGATGGACATGACATAGGGATGTTTTTTTAATGATTTAATTGCGTCAATAGAACTATTTGAGTCAGTGTAGATGATGAATGATGAACTATGATGATTAGAGATGTGGAACATGGCTATTTCGATTGCAATCAGTTCAGCTGAAAAAACGGAAATAGAGGAGTGAAGACGATAACTTAATGATGTGTTTTCGCAGTATACCCCACAACCAACAGTGTTTCCATTCTTGGAGCCATCTGTGTAGATGTCGGTATAGTCATTAAAATTTGAGCGGTGTGCAGCAAAAAGCTGTTGAAAAACAGCAGGTGCCAATTTCTTTTTATCATACCCTTTGAAGGGATGAAGTATGGTAATATTAGGAGGTTTCCAGGGAGGAAACATATGTAAAGGGCATGGTCTCACCTCAATATTACTCAAGGGAGTATTGTCAATAATGTTCCTTATCCTGAGACCAAAAGATGGAATACAAGATGGTCGATGCTGATAATGAATATCATTGTCTGTATTTAAAATGTATGTATGAAGGGGATGATCAGGATGTGACAAGATACGGTAATATAATTCTAATGAAATTTTTTCACGAATATAGTGCAATGAGGGTTCATTGCAATCAACATAAAGGCTTTGGACAGGAGAGGTACGAAATGCACCAGAGCACACACAGAGTGCACTATGGTGCACAGTGTCGAGTTTTTTGAGAACAGAAATACGGGCTGAACCATATACCTGGCAGGCATAGTCAATTTTAGAATTGATCACAGATCGATAAACTTTAAGAAGAGAAATACGGTCTGCTCTGTGCAGTAAAAAGGTTAGTTTTTTGTCAAAATAGAGGCCAAGGTAACGAACACTATCCACAACAGGTATTTGAGTTGAACCGATAAAAATATTAGGATCTGAATGCAGATCCCTTCGTCTACAGAAATGCACACAAGAGGTTTTTGTCATGAAAAATAGTAAAGCCATTTTTGTTCGTCCAATTAAGAATACAGGTGATTGCATTTTGCAATTGTCTCTCAATAAAGCGCATATCCTGTCCCATACACATAATTCGAAAGTCATCAACATACAGGTCTCCTTTGACAGAAAGGGGTAGCTGGCCAAAGATACTATTTATTTTGATAGTAAAGAGGGTGAAACTCAGGACACTACCCTGAGGCACACCCTCTTCTTTTACATGAAAGTTTGATAAAATTCCTCCAATTCGAACTTGAAAAAGAAGAATGGCCAGGAAATTTTTATTAAAAATGGGGAGGTTCCCTCGAATGTCAAGGTTAAACATGTCATTAAGTATCCCATAACGCCAGGTTGTGTCATAGGCTTTCGCCATGTCAAAAAATACTGACACCAAATGGTTGCGTTTAAGAAAAGCACTCCGTATGTAATTTTCAAGATGCATGAGATTATCAATAGTTGACCTACCACGTCGAAAACCACTTTGAAAAGAGGCTAGGCAGTTTTTCGATTCTAAAATGTGCACAAGGTGAAGGTTGACCATTTTTTCTAAAAGTTTGCAAAGGCTGCTAGAGAGTGCAATAGGTCTGTAATTATTAGGATCAGTGGGATCCTTTCCCGGTTTAGGGAAAGGAATGATAACTTTATACCAGGCCTGAGGAAAAACATGTTCAATCCAAATTCTATTATAGAAAGCAAGTAAATTATTGAGTGAAACTGAGGAGAGATGTTTAAGCATAGTGTATGTAATCCCATCGTGACCAGGAGCAGATAAATGGCTGCTTTGAAGACATTTTTCTAGTTCTGCAATTGTAAAAGGTATATTATATGCATGAGACTGGCACGAATTAAAATTAATGCGGATAGTTTCCATTTGTCGTTTATATGATAAAAAAGGTTCGTAGTATGAGTCAGAGCTAGAATTAGATGCAAGTGTATTTGCTATTGTTTCAGCAATATTTTTGGGTGAAGCTATAGTTTGGCCATAGTGATTTAAGATTGAGATATGATTTTCAGAGTACAGACCCATACAGTTTTTTACTTTTTTTCAGAGAACTTTGCTTGAAATATTAGAACTGATGTTTGATACATATTGCTTCCAGGAGTCACGCTGGCTTTTACGACGCACTCTTCTAGCTTCTGCCTTTGCTTTTTTGAAGGCGATATAGTTCATATTACTGGGATACCTCCGGAAGATGTTCCAAGCCTTCTGTTGATTTTTCTTAGCAGTCTGACATTGACTGTTCCACCATGGCTTCTTGTGCCTAGAAGAAGCAGTGGAGATAGGAATGCTATTATCTGCAGCATTGATAATACACTGAGTAATATTATCAAGTGCATCGTCAATATCACAGTCAAGCATGTCATTAGTAATGCTAGCTTCAGTAGTGAAAGTTGGCCAATTGGCTCTGTCATAAATATAACGCTTAAAATAATTTTTAGAATCTCTGCTAGAAGTAGTCTGTGTGATAAAGGTAGGAAAGTGGTCACTGCCGTGGAAATCATTAGAGACCCAGAAGTTCCAGTATGGATAGATAGAAGGGGAGCAAATAGCGAGATCTATAGCATGAAAAGTGCGAGTTGGTTCATGAAAATATGTATGATCACCATTATTGAGCAGGCATAAGCCATTGTCAGAGATAAAGTTTTCTATAACATCACCACGTGCATTATTGTCAGAATTACCCTAGAGTTGGCTATGAGCATTAAAATCTCCAACGATGATGAATGGAGTCGGGAGTTGGAGAATGAGATTATCTAAATGTGCTGATTGTATAGACTGATTTGGTGGTAGGTATATTGTACAAATAGTTATTAGCCTGTTAATATGTATATGGGTTGCAACTGCTTGTAAATTAGTATTTAAACTGATATAGGAATGGGGTAAATTGCGAGAGATGAAGAGGGCCACTCCTCTGGTGGCCCTATCACTATCAGTGAAGTCTTTCCTGTAAGCAGCATAATTGCATAATTTCGCTTTGTCATTTGGTTTAGGTGAGTTTCCTGTAGAGCTAAGCAGAGTGGTTGATGGTCAGAGAGAATGTCCCGGATTTCATCATGTTTATTAAGATAACCACGGCAGTTCCAAGAGATGATATTATTCATAAGTACGAGAGTTAAATATGAGTATCTATGTCATTTTGATCAGAAACAGTAGACATGCTACTGTCTCCGTCGTCCAGTATTTCATCCGGTTCGGGATGAAGGTCCATAGCATCGTCATCCTCCATTCTTTGATTTTTTTTTGTCTTTTTTCTGTGAATTTGTCTGACTTTTTGAGATTTTGTTCTTTTTTGGTGGGAGTATTGCAGATATAGTAGATTCAGTTTTTGAAATATTTTGCTTTAAAGAAGTTTTAGTTGTAATTTGTGCGTTCCTGTTATGAGATGGCATTTTGGAAGTATTAGAATGTAATGATCTTGGAGAGGCAGTTTGTGAAGAATTGGCAGAAGTGGATTGTGTTGATTTGGATATCAGATGTGATTTAGTTGAATTTATATTTTCTTTTGGTTGATTTTGACAAGTTGTTTGTGTGAGGGGCTCTGTCTGTGTTGCAATAGTCTTATACATTTTTTGAGGTACTTTGGATACAGCATTAGCATATGATAAACCAAATTTAGGTGTCCTGGATTCAACTATTTTCCTTGCTTCCGGATATGATATATTGTTTTTAGTTCGTATTGTTTGTATTTCTTTTTCCATTTTCCACTTTTCACAGGATTTTGAGTAGGATGGGTGATCTTTTTCACAGTTTACACAGTGTGGGGTAGCATTACATTGAGTACTTTCATGGTCAGCAACATCGCACCGACCACAAGTGAGTTTACCTCGGCAATTTATTTTTGAATGCCCAAAGCGTTGGCATTTAAAGCAACATAGTGGGTTCGGGATATAAGGTCTGACAGAGCATGAGAGATACCCAGCTTTTATATGTTTGGGAAGGTTGGGTGAGTTAAAAGTGAGGATTATGTGTTTAGTAGGTATCTGAATCTGATTGGCTGGTATTTGATCGTCTCGCAGGTAGATTTTTATTCGTCTTGCTTCAATTACATTTTGTTCTTTTAAATTTTCAAATATTTCATCATCTGTAAGAGGTCTGTTTCAGAAATCACCCCTCTACATGTATTGAGGGTTCTATGTGGACTAATGGAAATTGGTATATTAGCAAAATGTGTGCATTTCTTTAAATTTGTAGCCTGAGTGCTATTGTTTACTTCTATAAGAAGATCGCCGGATTTTATTTTTTTTTATGGTTTTTGGCTCCCCAATGAGTCCTTGGATAGATTTGTGTATCAAAAAAGGAGATACCTTATCAAAACTGCCCTCTGATCTTTTGACAACAAAGAATCTTTCAGCATATGCTTCTTCTACTCTATCTGCCCAAGATTTAGTGCGATTCTGATTTGCTTGCAGACCTGAGCCTGATGCAATAGATTGCGAGTTTGAAGTATGCGAAGACATTATTGTCTCGGGTTGACTGTTAAGTGAGATAGTGGGTTGTGGGGCTTCCACATCGCATGTCTTATTTCCTATAATTGTAACCATATTGAGAGAATGATAAAACGCCAGGCATCGGGCCTGGTCACCGACCCTTCTTCTTACCGTTACGTCTGGTGCAGGTCTCAAAAGGGCGAAAACTATTTTCAACAGACCCCCACGTTTTTTGAACATTGGGTTAAACTCGATAGCATCTCCGAAGCTCTAGTTCTTTTCCAGGGAGAATGGGTAGCCGTAGGTAAGCCTTTTCAGCTCAGTCCAACCTACAGCCGGCCCTTACGTCGAAAGGCACCAGTCCTCCGGTGTTATTCCTAACCACCACCATGCAAGCATGGCGCCCCCTGTACTTGGAACCGAAGCTCGGAGATGCCCTGCACCCTGGGACTTGATATCATCCTAAAGAGGATGAAACGAGTCGATGAGGTTAGAAGAAACCTCAGGGTGTCTCACATGTATAAAAAAAACCACTATTGTAAAAAAAGTAATATATGAGGGAGCTTAAAAAAAAATGGTGTCTTTTTTGACTTTTAAACATTTTTAATTCTTTTTTCTTTTTTTTTTTTTTTCAAACAAAAGAACAATAACAGTGTTAGTAGAACAAAGAACCAAGTTAACAAAAAAGTTAGTATAAATATCAAACATGAACAAGAACAGAGAGGGATAACAACTGAAAAGAGAAGATTAAAAAGTGTGAAAGAAAGAGAAAAGGATAGACAACTAAAAAGAGAAGAAAAAAGGAAAGGAGAAAGATCGCTCGGGAGCCCGGGGTCGCAAAACCCGTAAATATTAAAGTAGGTATTCCCCTGGAGGACTGTTAAATTGGAAACACACATTTTAATTGTACTGGCAAGGTTAAAATTAAATCTGCTGAATACAGACTTAGCTTATTGATTTGGCACGTCAAGGAAAAGTATACAAAGAATTTTTTAGTTTATAATTCCTGTGTTAGCATGCAAACTAAAATCTTTAATAAGGTTGCCTACACGGGATTCTTTACAAGTAAATTGTCCAGAGTGCTTCTGACATTCTGCCTACAAAGACGCTGTATGCATAATAGATTGTACGGAAGTTCCTATACAAAGACCAAGTAATTGGTGCACAAGACAAAAAACTTGGTCTAATTATAAGTACTGCCATACAATCAAATTCTTAGTAGGTATGAATCCAAGCAGTGCAATTAGTTTTTTATCAGAATGTTGGGGAGGCAGAGTGTCTGATGAGCATATCACAGTAAACAGTGGGCTGTTTGAAAAAATAAAGCCTGGCGATGTAATCCTTGCTGACAGCGGAATCATTGTTTCGGATTACTTTGCAGCAAAAGGAGCTAATCCAGTAGTGCCAGATTATATAAGAGGCAAGAAGCAACTTGCTCCTCAGAAAGTTGCAAGATCACCAAAATTTTCGAATATAACAATTCATATTGAAAGGTTAATATAATTAAACAAATGAAAAAGTTAAAAATTTTACATAGCGTAATAACAATAAGATTTTTAAATTATATTGATTGTGTTACTGTCATTTGTGCAGGATTGTGCAATAAGTCTGCATCAATTGTAAGTTATGGTGGGGCATCGTCTATGAAGGGCAGTTTCAATGGTATACTGGCAGTAATCCGTGAATCACATCCAGAAGCCTTATAAGTACACTGTAGCTCACATTCGTTGAATTTGGCTTTAAGTCATTCATGTCAAATTCAATCCATTCGAAATTGCATTGGCTCTATCAAATCTTATAAGCACATAAAATTCTTGAAAACAAATAATAAAGAAAACTTTCCTGAGGTAGAATGGAGGATTCTAACAGCAATGTGTGAAACTCATTAGGTTGAAAATCATGAGGGTTAATACAATTTAAAGAATCTTTTAAAGCAGTCGTTATCGTATTAGAAATATTGAGTGATGCCCATATTCTCCCCATATTTTGGAGTAGAATGGAGTCTGAATTCAGTTCACCCAGAATATGGCCTTGATTTCGGTTTGAATGGAAAGAGCGATTCTCCCCGAACTTGACCCCGGAGTCGGAATAATCAATAATTATTCTGCAGCATTTGAATGAAGTGATGCATGAATCTTCTATAAACCAATCGCCATCACCAGACCACGTGCTTTTATTAATAAATTATTTACTTTTTTTTTTTTTTTTTTTTTGCTTCTCACTTGTAGTCACGAAAAATGAGTAAAGCTCAAGAGGAAATAATGTTGGAATTTGTCATGAATAACAAAATTATGCAGAACCTACCGGAGTAGTTAAATTGAATGTCAAGAGGCAAAAAGTAAGTTATAAATTTTATATTATATTATACTTGTAACTAATGCACCCAATGTGTAAAGCTTTGCGTTGTTTGATTGATATAATTTATTTTTTGCCCCAGTAGTTTAATAACTGCAATATGTAGTAGTACTCTAAAACAATAATTTAAACACTGAATAATTCTGATAGATACTTTATTAATTAATGTTATCCCAATTTTTTTTTTTTTTTGAAAATATGTATTTTGTTTTATTAGTCTGCTTTCATAAAATTCTGATTATAAATCTCTATAAATAAAAGGAATTCCGAGGATAATTAATTAATTAATTAATTGAGGCACAGGGGAAAGCAAATCTTGGCAATGCGCCAACTCGGTCCAGAGGAAGCAAATCTTGGCAATGCGCCAACTCGGTCCAGAGGTATAAAAGCAAGATAGAAAAAAACGCGCAGGTCTGTGCATTCAAGTACAACCACCCATATGTATATGCTGAAAGTTTGTTCTGACGCTCACCCGACGCACGTGGAGTGCCGATGGTCCGGGAAGCGTACCATACACATAAATTATTAAATAAACCTTCAAATTAAGCCCGGCGAAGCGGGCTGGGTATGCTAGTTAATATAAATAATAAAAAAAAAGCTTGTATATGATAACAATCTTTAATTTTTTATAGAAATTCTTTAAGGATGCCCATTACTGGCACACCTACTATATATTAAAATATACCATATATGTATATTAAAAGTAAAATATCGCTATCTGCCATTATCAGGGGTTGGTTGGTTGGTTGTATAGGTTTTAATGGCACAAAATCCCTTGAGGGACATGCTGCGCCAAACCGAAGACAAAATTGTAAGAATGAGAAAAAAAAGACAACGTCAAAATATCTGGATGGGGGCTACCCATCCGGATATGAACAGGTAAATATAAGAAAGCGAAAACAGTAAAATGCTAAATCATTAGATTATGGTAGGAATAAGAAAAGGTTAAATTTTAAAATAAAATGTAAAAAATGAAAGTTGCATTAAAAATCTGTTGTAGATATGAGTTAAGCTGATAAAGGCAATGCGGTGAAACATGAAATTAAAAACCAATTAAAACCAACAAACATATTTAAAATTGTAAAAAGATAAAATTCTAAAACTAGTTAAAATTCTAAAAAACAGTAAGATAATGACACGATAACCAAATTGGAAAAGTACTACAGAAAACACAAAATACAACTAAAACAAAGACCAATAAAAAAATTAATTTAACCAGGCACATACTCTTCAAACATAGTATTTTCCTCGGAATCCGAGCCACTGCCGTAAGACTAAGATTCCATAGCCTCTTGGACATAGTGCTGCAGTTGCCTGGGATCTTTAAAATTTCTTTTGCATGGACTGAGCGAGGAATTCTGCAATCTTTTAACGACAGTCTTCCGCCGTGGGGTTGCTGGAGTTGGGGTTTTTATGGTTTCTGTTTGTTTTTTAAGCATATGTGATTTCTGTAATGTTTTTGATTTTGTAGCACTTTGGATCCCAGCCTTGGTCCCTTCTTTCTGAACACCAGTTTTCAATATTTGACTAGAGTTGGGTTTTTTAGAGTTTAATGCAAATGAGTTCGGGTCATTTTTTGGTGAGGTAACGGCCTTAGTTTCATTTAGAGGTTTGGATAATCCCTTAGATGGAGCTTGAGATTTCTGACTTTTAAGTTGAGCAGAAGATTTTTGTGTCTGAGTAGGTGTATGTAAAATAGTAACAGGTTCTGACGAAGGTAAACATATCACGGGATTATTTGATTGGGGTGTTTATTGATTTTGTTTTGGCTGACTTTTTTGATGACATAGACTCGTCAGTTTGGGTGCTAATATGTCTTACAGATTTAGACTGCTGTTTCAATAGGCTTGAATAAGATACGCCGACAGACGGGGTTCTGGCTTCTACAATTTTACGAGCTTCTGGGTAGGAAAGATTTTGCATTATTTTTACAGTTAGAATTTCTTTTTCACGGATCCGGTTTGGGCAAGAGCGAAAGAAAGCTGTATGATTACCCTTGCAATTTATGCAGCATTCTGATTTTTCACATGCATTGCTGTCGTGGTCAACTTCTGCACAGCGTGCACAAGTAAGGGAACCGCGACAGTTAGTTTTAGTGTGGCTATATCGCTGACATTTAAAACAACGTACAGGATTAGGAATGTATGGTCTGACAGGACAATTCAGGTAAACAGCTTTAATTCTTGTAGGTAGAGTAGGGCTATTGAAAGTGAGAATGACATGCTTTGTAGGAAGGACTTGGCCATTCCGACGGATCGTGATACGACGTGCATCTATAATATTTTGGTCTTTTAGGTTTTCTAAGAGTTCATCTTTCATAGAGAATAAAAGGTCTGGTTCAGAAATAACACCTCGGCTTGTATTTAGAGTTTTATGCACCTGAGCAGAAACAGAAAAAGGGCCTATTGTAGAGCAATTAGAAAGAAGCTGTGATTGTTTAGTTGTAGAAACCTCAACTAGTAAATCTCCAGATTTTAATTTTTTTAAAGTATAACCATTCCCTAAGGCAGACTGGAAAGTTTTAGCTATGAGAAATGGTGACGTTTTACAAAAGAAACTATCAGAGTGGCTATCAGTATGTTTAACAATAAAAAAATGTGTGAAGGAAGAAGTCTGTACAGTTTGTTGCTCTCCACTGGGGAGAGACATAGAAGGAAATAAAGTTTTCCCATCCATGTTAAAAGTAATAAAATTCAGACCCCGGTCGCACCACCCACTACCGAGCCCAACAAGGGGATGCACATCCGTGCACCAGTGCTAACCAGGGCCCATACGGTCACAAGACAACCCTATGTCAGTCTCCACCCTTAACGAGATGACTAGTAGTTGCTCGATCACTTGATCCCTAAAGCCAGTGACAAAAGTCAGCTGACCAGCTGATTGATGCATATGGGGCCAAATGCACCTCCCGTCTACCTGAAGCAGAGGCCAAAGCAGCGTGTTGGTTTCCCTCAACTGCCAGGATCCCCCTTTCCAGGGACACGGGTCGCCACGCACGGCCAACACGTGGGTAGTTTACAATTCTCCATGAGTCGATATGCAGGATGACATCGGCTCATACAGAATTGCCCTCACCTCCGAAGAGGAAACCACAATGAGACTGAAACAAAGTTGAAAGGAAGATAAGAGGAGTAAGAGGAAAAAGGAAAAGAGAAAGATCACTCAGGTGCCCCGGGGTTGTGAAGCCCGTGAATACCTAAAGAAGGTATACCCCTGGGGGGGGGCATTATCAGGGGTGCAGAATATGTCTAATTTAAGATATGGGGAAATGTTGCAGAAAAACAAGTATGATTTTGATTTTAACAATGAATTACATACCAGACATAATTCCTTGATATAAAAAAAAATTCACTATAAGTAGAAACATTTGTATGGCGATCTTTATAAAATCGGTGTCAGAATAATATGTACCATCTGTACTCATGCATGAGTTGAGAAATTTTTGAATAATAATTTGGTAATACAGAATATAATACTATACATATAATAATAATGAATTTAAATTACAAATTAAAATACATATAGAATTGATATAAAGCTAAAAATGTCAAGTTTTATTTCTATATCTGAACTGAAAACTTCATTGTTTACATGTATAAGTTATGTGCAGATTTTAGAGAGTTGCAGATTTTAGGGTTACAGATTTGAAGGAGTCTACTGTACTATAAAAGCATACCATAAACTTCAATATTTCATTTGAAAATCAAAGTATGTTTTTTAATTTGTCTAAGAAAAATCATGCATACAGCATAGATTATGAAATATTTTAGAACACATTCAGGGTTAACAGATTTCTCTCTAAGAAAAATGGAAAATTTTGATTGACAGTAAAAATTTTATAGAAATCATCATGTGGGGCAAATTTAGATGTGTGCCATACAACAGGTCTAAAGAATGCTAAAAACGTACGACTTACAAGAAAAATGTAAAATTAGGCATTCCAAGAATACGGTAACAAAGCTTCAGTTTATTAAGGGGAAAATGATGTCAAATCAAGATGAACAATTTGAAAACACAATTTAAACTATTATAAATAGTCACTAAAGATTTTTTTTTTTTTTTTTTTTTTTGGCAGCCCTATATGTACAGTTGGCAAAAAAAGTATTTGTACACCCAAAAGTTTTTTTATTTTTAACTAAATAAAACAGATGTTTTGTCAAAAATAGTTTTAATACAGTCTGTTTATCATGTGTTTTAAATTACACAAAAGAAAATTTCGATAAAGATGTAAAATAATTTTTTAATAGGAAAAGTTTAAAATTTTTTTGCAAAAAAAGTATTTGTACATTTCTCCATCCTGATATGTACTGTGTTTTATAGTGTTTATGGTTCAAAGGACTACTTTTACAGAAACTGTTAATAATTTTTAACTTCATATTATATTTTTCTGACATTTAATCTAATTTGCTCTTGAAGTAATTGAGTATAGAACATAAAACTAGAGAGGCACCTCTAGATATATGAAATCCTATGATTGGCCATAATAAAAATTTAAATTCGCAACAAGAATTTGTAAAAGCTATTAAATTACCATTTACAAGTATTGGATGTATAGTGAGAAACTATGAATAAATTAAAAGCATCGAAATTCAATGAAAACCAGGACTTCTCAGCAAACTAACAATGAGGGAAAAAGGGGTTGTTGTTAAAAAAGCTTTAAAAAACCCTATGCGTTTGGTTCAAAAATTTGCTAGAGACCTTGCAACATCTTCTCGCATCAGAGTAATAACTCAAACAATAAAAAATATTCTTCTCAATGCAGATTTAAAAGGAAGAACCTCAAGGAAAAGTCCATTCATCAGCGAAACAAATAGGCGAAAACGCATAGTATTCGCTTTCGTATACAGAAGTAAATCATTGGATTTTTGGAAAACAGTAATTTTTTCTGATGAGGAAAAATTCGGAATTTTCTTACCACCAAGCATTCGAAAAAATTGGCGTAAAAATAAAACTGTTCTAGATACAAAACGTATACTTCAAACTATCAAGCATGTTGGGGGGAATATTATAGTTTTGGGGTGTATAGCTTCTAATGGAGCAGGACATTTAAAATTTATTGACAATGGAAGGACAGGTTTAACATACATTTATGTGTCGCGGCATAATTTATTAAACTGTGCTAATAAATTAGGCGTAGAGGAAGCTTTTCACTTTCTGCAGGATAACGACCAAAGCATACTGCTGTGATTACTGGCACATGGTTACTACAATACTCGAAGACGACTGGCAACTCCTCTAAAATCTCAAGACTAGAATCCAATAGAAAATTTGTGGATGCTATTGGATGCAAAAATCCGAAAAAAAAAATATGTATCAGTAAAAAACAGTTTTAAAGAAGCTCTTATTGTGTCATGGAATAACATTAACCAGACCGCTACAAAAAAGTTGGTGGAATCTATGTCAGACCATCTAGAAGTAGTCATAATCGCTAAATGAATTCACAAAAAATATTAATTTGTATCATTTTACTAAAATTTAATTAATTATATTACATTGATACAGTGTACAAATACTTTTTTTGCATTATATTTTTGTATAATTGTTTATTATAATGTAAAAAATCGATCCGTTTAATTTTGTTTTTGCTTTTATAATAGTATAATGCATTAAATTAATGTATTACAGTATTTTTTGCTTAAATCTTTTGTTTAATTTCATTATAATTTAAAAAAAATGAAGTGTACAAATACTTTTTTTGCCAACTGTATATGATAGTTGCTTCTTGAACTATCTTGAACTATGTATGAACTTCAAGGAATTCCTGAAATTGCTGAGTAGTATGCATACTGCTCAGCAATTTCAGTCAGTAAACTAATGTTGTTGAAACTTTTGTGCAACCCTGTATTTAACTATAAAATTTAGACACAACTAGTAATAATTGAAAAATATTTAAATTTTAAAACACATTTCCAGCAATTATTGTCTGTTGGCTTCAATAGTTCAATTATTGCTCATATTCTTTTACATCCAAATCCTTATGTTACTGTAAATAAACAATACTCTATGCACACTATATTCTATGCACACTATATTCTATAGTAAAAACCTTGTAGTACACTTGAGTGATGTATATCAATTTAAAATTGTAATATTATGCATTCTAATTTAATGACCCCCCCCCCCCTTTTATTTTCTTTCTCTTATTACAAACAAACTTCAGTCTTCAGCTCCACCTAAAGTTAATGAATTATTGGAGATCTCTGTCTCAGAGTCAGCCAATGGTGGAGATAAAATGACACCTGAGTATTTTTTGCCACTTTCAGCACAATAGCCCATGGCTTTAAATGTTAATAATTGCTGCTGTGTAAATATACAAGCAAATACAAGTATACTTATCAGTTAGCATCTTCTTTTAGACCTTTTTTTTATTTACTTAAAGCAAAACTAATTTTTGTCTTGTTTTTCTAGAAATGTTGGAAAAGTTATTATGCAAAACCAATATTATCATGCACAAATAAACATTCTGGAAGAAAAATGGCCAAGAAATAAACAATGAAGTCTGCTGCAATATCATAAGCCAAAGCTTCTCATGTAATACTTTGATGACTTCAAAGAATTTCCACAGGATGAATAAATTTAAAGGATGATACATTTAAAGGATGAATAAATTTATAAAAGTTTGGCGAGAGAATTTTAAAATTATGATTAAAGGGTGTAATTAACTTTACTTCTTTTGTGTATACTGTTAGGATAGCAATTTTAAGCTTAACATTGCAGGTGAAGTTTATAAAACATATTGGCAATAATTCCATGACTCATGTGTTAAAATAATTAAAATATGTTTATGATAATCTTTTTCCCAGGGTGACTATACTTCAGAACAAAAACGACATGGTCCAAGCCTGTTTTTTGGAAGTGACAAGTTATTTCTCTGTAGGGACCAAATTGAATACCTGGAAAGTGATTGCTCATTAGAACGTGCTGCCATTTTATTGTTAGGAGTTTACCACATTTTTAATTAAAATTTCCCTGCAGCCTATGGACAATTCTTAGGTTTGCTGCAGAATAATATTGTTGAAGGAAAGAAATTCCCAAAAGTGTTTTCTTCTAATCACCATCTTCAAGTAACAGAAAATTATCTTACATTGTCCTGTATGTAATTGAAGCATGAATAGATACGTATTGCTCAAACAAAAATTAGATTGATATGATTGATTGATTGATTTGAGTGGGTGGTAGAATTTCAGAAATTCTTTTTTCTCCCTTTAGAAAGATTGACAAAATCTTAAGTCCAGAATAAAAATCATGGAAAAAATATCTTACTTTATATAAGTTCATCTATATAGTATTGAAATAAATTTACACCCTAGTCAATTGTATATAATTATCTTTTTAATCCCATGAATATTTTATTAATTAATATTTTTTTTAATATTGTTTTCTGCATGACATTAATGTTATGAAAATAAGAAAGAAATCATAATATGTATTATTCTATTTCATTGTATTGTTTCCTCAATTAAAATAGGATTCAGTTGCTTGCAGCATAAACAACATAACATACAAATTTTCTTATTTGGAAATGTATTATATATTTAATTTTAATACTATGCAACAACCTGATTTTTTTTTTTTTTGTAATTTCAGGTGTTTTAGTCAAATCTGTTTGGGAGAAATTAAGAAATAATCACAGATATGCAATAGGTGCAAACGAGTAGCAAGAAGAAGTGGTTCTGCTGCTGATGCAATAAAAGTATAAAAATATCAAAAGCAGATGGAGTTTTTGTTAGCTTTTATGACAAATAGACAAAGGGAAACAAACCTAGACGATCTTATTGATGATTCCCAGTCCAATGTTGAAAACAAGGCCCCTCTTGAAGAGGAACTATTTCTGCTTGAAGAACAAGAAAATGAAGAAAATTTGCAGAATTCTATTCAGGATCCTGAATTTGTCAAGTTTGAAGAAGCCTGTTACTATACCACCCCAAAAAGTGGTGTCAAAAGAAGCAAAAAGCAATATTAAACTGCATTGCTATTTGAGGTCGTGAGCAAAGGGCAAAAGAGAGAGCCTTAAAAAGAAAAAAAAATGAAGAAAATGCTGCTCCTAAAGATGATACAGTATAGGATCCGTTATCCAGAATGCTTGGGACCCAGAGCATTCTGGATAAGGGGTTTTTCCGTAATTCGGAACACTTTACAGTAAGTATAAAAAATGTACGAAATAATTTCAGAAATAGGTAAATATGAATACTAATTCATGTAAATACCTTAATTTATAGATTACTTTACACAAAATAAAAAATTAATTATAATAAAGGAAAAAAAATATACATATGAAATTTAATTTTGAGATTCTGAAACAGAATCTTTTGATTGGAATTTAGCAAACATTTCTATGATAGTCTTTTGCTTACAGTGTGTCTCTTGCACTAATTGTTCTTGTATTTTGGACTGAGACATGATTTGCTGCTCATGGAAGTAGCTCCTCTGTTTCATGCCTGAAATTAATTGTTTGGTATAAAATACTAATTTTTCATTTGATACCTTTTCAACTGATTCATTCTGCTGGTTGTCTTTCTCATCATCACTTTCATCAGATATATTGTTTGTCATCATTTCACAAATCTCACTGTCAGTCATGTGATTAGTGGCAGGAATGTTTTCATCGGCTTCTAAACAATCTTCCACTGCTTCTTGATTAAGCAATTTAGCTTCTGGACAATTAAAGCCATATGCCAAGAAATCAGCAATAATTTGCTTCTCTTTCGAAATCTTGAAGGGCTCATTTTCGTCATCGAAAAATAATGCAGGTGGCCACAGATTGTACCATCCATGGATAAGTGTATCCTTATCCACAGCCTGCCATGCTTTAGCAGCACTCCACAAAGCATCTTTGATTGTGAAGCTTCTCTGGAAATTTTTTATCCCAATTCCTTTGTTGCACTCTGTGAGCATTTTTTTTTTAAAGTCATTTTTAAAGTGAGTTTTTAAAGATCTGTTATGTACAATTTGGAGGTAAACACATTATCCAATTCTAAGAATTCTGCTTCAGAATGGGCTGTTTTTTTTTTTTTTTTTTTTTTTTTTTTTTTCGTGATCTTTTGAAGAAATTTGCCTTTTGTCGCGATTTTTTGACGAAAGCTGCCGTTTTTCGTGATCTTTTGTTGAAATTTGCCGTTTTTCGCGAATCTTTCGTCAAAATTTGCCGTTTTATCGCGATTTTTTGGACCATATTTGTTATTTTTTTCGCGATCTTTTGGGGGGATTTTGCGACGGAATTACCCATTTTTTCGCAAATCTTTTGACATAATTTGCCGGAAAATAGTCGTTATTTCGTGATTTATAATGAAATTTGTCGTTTTTTTGCGATTCTTTGACGAGATTACTCGTCCTTTGGGACGCGTAAGAGCTATTTTTTCGCGTCCCGTCGCCGATCTTTTGTGTAATTTACCCTCTATAGCGCGTCTGCGGCATCGCTGAAAAAAACAAAAAAACAAACTAATCACTCTTAATCTAATCACCCTAAAACTAATCAATCTAATATCGTGATTATCGCTGAAAATTAGCTGATTTTTAACGAATTTTGCCGTTTTTCCATGATCTTTTGACAAAATCTGCCGTTTTTCGGGGGGTTTTTTTGTTGACAAATTTGCTGTTTTTTTTTCTTTCCTTTTTTTTTTTTTTTTTCGTGATCTTTTGAAGAAATTTGTCTTTAATCGCAATTTTTTGACGAAAGTTGCCGTTTTTCGCGCTTGACGATTTGACGAGATACGCGTCCCTTGGGACGCGTAAGAGCTATTTTTTCGCGTCCCGTCGCCGATCTTTTGTGTAATTTACGCGCTATAGCGTATCCGCGGCATCGCTGAAAAAAAACAAAAAACTAATCACTCTAAAACTAATTAATCTAATACCATGATTATTGAAATATGAATCTAATATCTTGAAAATTAGCTGATTTTTAACGAATTTTGCCGTTTTTCCATGATTTTTTAAAGAAATCTGCCGTTTTTCGGGATTTTTTTGACAAATTTGCTTTTTTGTCGTGATTTTTTGAAGAAATTTGCCTTTAATCGCGATTATTTCACGAAATTCTTCGTTTTTCGCGAACTTTTTGTCAAAATTTGCCGTTTTATCGCGATTTTTTGGACCATATTTGTTATTTTTTCGCGATCTTTTGGTGGGATATTGCGACAGAATTACCCATTTTCTCGCAAATCTTTTGACATAATTGCCGAAAAATAGTCGGTATTTCGTGATTTTTAACGAAATTTGTCGTTTTTTCGCAATTCTTTGACGAGATTACGCGTCCCTTGGGACGCGTAAGAGCTATTTTTCGCGTCCCGTCGCCGATCTTTTGCGTAATTTACGCGCCATAGCACGTCCGCGGCATCGCTGGGGAAAAAAAAAAAAAAAAGTACCGATTTGCATTCCGGTTTTCGGAGCGTTCCGGATACCGGGACGCCGGATAACGGATCCTATACTGTATCACAAAATTTATCAAAAATTACATTAATCCTTTCTGTTTCAGGAATTTTTGTACATGGCATTTGTTTTGAAGTCCCATTCGCTCATGCCATAATAGAAAATTATTTTCCACAGCTACACAAGCAGATTTAGGAATATATCCAGGTTGGTTGGTTGGTTGGTTGGTTGTATAGGGTTTAATGGCGCAAGATCCCTTTAGGGACATGCTGCGCCAAACAAAGACATAAATATTAAAAAACATGGGGTTAAACAAAACGAAATAGTAAAGGCTATCTGGATGGGATATCCCATCCAGATATAGTCGAAAAACTATAAAAAAACATTTAAAAAATTAAAGACAAGTATTTTGTAAAGGTGCTAGTATCAAGAAAGGCATCTGGATGGGGTTTCCATCCAGATTGCCAAAAAAGGAATGTCAAAAAAAAGATGTCTTAAATCATAAAATAAAAGCCCGCATGTTTTAAAAAAGCAAAGAGTGCCCCATGGGGTGTTTCCCCAATGAGGTTTGTCAATAGTGGTGATGAAGTTTTAAAATAGAGTCTATAAAGGTGCCGGAGACCCGGACAGTCCGTCAAAATATGATGAATGGTAAGATAATCAAAATGACAGTGTGGACACATGGGTGCATCCTCCCTCAATAAAAGATGTTTATGGGTCATCCTAGAGTGTCCAATTCTCAGACGAGTCAGAAGAACATCTGTTTTTCTTGGATAGTTTGAAGGCCAGGTCATGATAGTGTGTTTGATATAATGTAGTTTATTATTGATTTCTAAATTCCAACTTTCTTGCCAGTTATTATGAATAAAGTGATTTATAATTAGTTTAGTGTCTGAGAATGGTACTTTATGGTGTAAAGGGTTAAGAGCAAGCCTTGCCGCCTCATCTGCTTTTTCATTACCAGGAATACCCATGTGTCCAGGTATCCAACAAAATAAAATATTATAACCTCGTCTAGTCAATTTAATATAAAAATCCAGGATGGTAGTGACATAAGCATGTCTTTTAAAAGATTTAAGTGCATCAATAGAACTATTTGAGTCAGTATATATGATGAAGGATGTGTTATTATGATTAGATATGTGAACCATAGCTCTCTCTATTGCAATTAATTCAGCTGTAAATATAGAAACAGAAGGATGAAGCTGATAACTTAAAGAAATATTATTACAAAAAACGCCACAGCCAACACCATTTCCACTCTTTGAGCCATCTGTATAAATGTCGATAAAATTTTTATAATCTGCACGGTGTGCAGCAAATAATTGTTGAAAAGCAGCAGCAGGTAAATTCTTTTTATCGTAATTTTTAAAAGGATGAAGGGTTTTAATATCAGGTGGGTACCAAGGAGGATAAATATGCAGTGGACAAGAACTCACCTCAATGTTACTCAGAGGGCTATTGCTGATTATGGTTCTCATTCTGACTCCAAAAGACGGGACGCAAGATGGACGATTTTGATAAAGAATATCATTGTCAGAGTTTAAAATGTATGTATGAAGAGGATGACTAGGATGTGAAAGGAGACGGTAAAACAACCCCAAAGAAAGTTTTTCACGGGTATAATGTAATGAAGGTTCATTACAGTCAACATATAAGCTTAAAACAGGTGATGTACGAAATGCACCAGAGCAAACACGAAGTGCGCTATGGTGCACTGTGTCAAGTTTTTCAAGAACAGATTTTCTAGCTGAGCCATAGACCTGGCAGGCATAGTCGATCTTTGACCGGATCACAGCCCTGTATATTTTAATAAGAGAAGTACGGTCTGCTCCCCAGGAAGTGTTAGAAAGTACTTTAAGTATATTCAGTGATTTTTCACATTTCGTCCGTAAGTTTAAAATATGAGGTAAAAAAGTAAGTTTCTTGTCAAAAATTAAACCCAAATAGCGAACACTGTCCGCAACAGGTATTTGGGTTGAACCAATAAAAATTTCAGGATCTGGATGCAGATCCCTACGTCTACAAAAATGCACACAAGAAGTTTTGTCATGAGATATAATAAAACCATTTTTATTAGTCCAATTAATAATATGAGTGATTGCAATTTGCAACTGTCTTTCAATAAAACGGATATCATGTCCCATACACATGATACGGAAGTCATCTACATATAAATCTCCTTTCACTGAGGGAGGAAGCTGCTTAAGGATGTCATTTATTTTAATAGCAAAGAGGGTGACACTCAGGACACTTCCCTGGGGTACACCCTCCTCTTGTTCATAAAAGCTAGACAAAGTGCCCCCAATTCGGACTTGAAAAAGTCGAATGGCAAGAAAATTTTTGATAAAAATTGGCAGGTTCCCGCGGAAGTGCATGTTAAAAAGATCTCTGAGAATTCCGTATCGCCATGTTCTGTCATAGGCTTTCGCCATGTCAAAGAAAACTGACACCAAATGGTTGCGTTTGAGAAAGGCTGTTCGAATATAATGTTCAAGATGGAGTAAGTTATCGATAGTTGACCTACCACGTCGGAAACCACTTTGAAAAGCAGTGAGCATATGGTTAGTCTCTAAAATATACACGAGGCGGCAATTGACCATTTTTTCAAGTAATTTACAAAGGCTGCTAGAGAGTGCGATAGGCCTATAATTATTTGGATTGGAAGCATCTTTTCCAGGTTTAGGAAAAGGAATCACAATAGCTCTACACCATGCTCGAGGAAAAATCTGTTCCATCCAAACTCTATTGTAAAAAGAAAGGAGAGCGTCAAGAGAGGGTGCAGACAAATGCTTGATCATAATATAGGTGATGCCATCGTGACCTGGGGCAGATAAGCGACTATCTTGCAAACATTTTAAAAGTTCTGACATAATAAAAGGTTCATTATATGAAAAAGAGTTATGAGAATTAAAATCAATCCTGGTCTTTTCAGTTCGTCTTTTGTATGATAAAAAAGGTTCAGGATATGCGTCCGATTTAGAAATAGAAGCTAGGGTAGACCCTATTGTCTCGGCTATGTTCTTAGGAGAGGTGATAGTTTGACCGTTATGTTTTAAAATAGAAATGTGATTTTCTGAATAAATGCCCATACATTTTTTCACTTTAGCCCACAGTTCTTTACTGGAGGTATTTGAGTTTATGCTTGATACATAGTTAACCCAGGATTCACGTTGGCTTTTACGTCGCACTCTTCTAGCTTCAGCTTTTGCTTTTTTATATAATATGTAGTTATTGTTATTTGGGTACCTCCGAAAAAGACCCCAAGCTTTTTGTTGTCTCTTTTTTGCCTCCTGACAGTCACTATTCCACCATGATTTTCTGTGTTTATGAAAGGAAGAAGTTTTTGGAATGCTAGCATCAGCAGCACTGATAATACATTGAGTTATATTATCAAGTGCTTTGTCAATATCATCAGCTATCATGTTATCAGTAATATTTGCAAGAGCAGTAAAAGTTTGCCAATTAGCTCTGTCATATACATATCTTTTTGGATAGTCACTAGAATCTCCATCAGGATTAGTCAATGTAGTAAAAATAGGGAAGTGGTCACTGCCGTGCAAGTCGTCTGAAACCCAGAAGTTCCATAACGGATAAAGTTATGGGGAGCAAATGGAAAGGTCTATGGCATGGAAAGTACGGCTCGGTTCATGAAAATAAGTATAATCACCATTATTAAGTAGGCATAAGCCATTGTCAGAAATTAATTTCTCTATTATATCTCCACGTCGGTTATTATCAGAGTTACCCCACAGTTGGCTATGGGCATTAAAATCTCCTACCATAATTAAAGGCATGGGGAGTTGGAGAAGAAGAGAATCCAGATCTGCTGGTTGAATATATTGATTTGGAGGTAAATAAATGGTGCATATTGTTATGAGTTGTTTAATATGGACACGGACTGCGACAGTTTGAAGGTTAGTATTTAAAGAAATAGGAGAATGGGGTAAATTATTGGAAATAAAAAGAGCCACACCACCAATGGCCTTTCCATTAGCTGTCATATCTTTCCGGTAGGTTGTATAGCTGCGTAATTTTGCTTTGTCAGTGGGCTTTAGATGAGTTTCCTGTAGGGCTAAGATTAATGGTTGATGGTCCGAGAGAATATAACGGATTTCGTCGTGTTTATTGTGATATCCACGGCAGTTCCACGATATAATATTAGTCATAAAAAGGAAAGTTAGATAAATGTATCTATGTCATTTTGTTCGGAGGTAGTAGACATACTATCTCCATCGTCCAATTCAGCATCCGGTTCAGGATGAATTTCCATAGTATATTCATCCTCCACAATTATTTGATTTATTTTATTATCTTTGCCTAGATTTGTTTTTTTTTTCTATTTTATTCTTTTTTGCAGGAGTTTCAGATACTGTAGTGGATTTAATAGTTTGAAGATTATGTTTTGCAGAATCTGATCTACGACTTTGTTTTAAAGATGAATTTTTGAAAGCAATTTTTGTGTTCTGTTTATCTAGTGGAATTTGGGGAAGTTTAGAGTGTACTGATTTTGGAGAGACAGTTTGGTCAGGCACAGATTCTTCAAATACAATATTTTCATCAGCATCCGAGTCACTGCAGTATAACTCGGCATCCATAACCTCATCCGCGTAACGCTTCAGTTGTTTTGGATCTTTAATGTTTTTAATTACTGAACTGATGCCAGATTTTTGCTTCCCCTTCCCCACAGTCTTCCACTGTAGAGAAACTGGAGTTGAGGTTTTCTGTTTCGTCGTTTGTAGAGCGGGTTTTTTTTGGTTCTGTTTTCTGGGGATATCAGGTTTCTGTGGTATTATGGTATTCGTGGCAGCTTTTGTTTTATTTTGGGGTTGAGGTGACTTATTGGATAGAGCTGTAATTTTCTGTTGTTTCTTCTCCAAGTCAATTATTTTTACCGGTTCAAAGGATGTGGTGTTAGTAGATTGCGTTACGGTTGATTCATCTTGCGGATATGTTACATCAGTTTGTGTAGCCGTGTGTCTTACGGCTGTTGATTGTTTCTTGAGTAAGCTGGAGTAGGTAATTCCAACAGATGGGGTTCTATTTTCAACAAGTTTGCGGGCTTCAGGATAAGATAAGTTTTGAGTAATTTTTATGGTAACTATTTCTTTTTCACGGTTCCAGTTAGGACACTTGCGGGAATATGCTGTATGATTTCCTTTGCAGTTAGCGCAGCGTTCGGATTTTTCACATAAATTATTATCATGGCCCACTTCTGCACAACGTGCACAGGTAAGGGATCCACGACAATTTGTTTTAGTATGACCGAAACGCTGGCATTTAAAACAGCGGGTAGGGTTTGGTATATAGGGTCTGACTTTACAGTTTAGATATCCTGCTTTAATTCTAGGTGGTAAAGTAGTGCTATTGAAGGTCAGAATAATGTGTTTAGTGGGAATTACCTGCTCATTTTTACGGATGGTGATACGGCGTACATCTATGATATTTTGGTCTTTTAAATTTTCTAAAATTTCATCTTTGGTGGAGTATAAAAGATCTGGTTCAGATATTACTCCGCGGCTTGTATTTAAAGTTTTATGTGCTTGTACAGAAACGGAAAATGTGCCTATTGTAATGCAGTTTGAGAGAAATTGTGATTGTTTGGTTGTAGAAACTTCAACCAGCAAATCACCAGATTGTAGTTTTTTGAGAGTGTGACCATCTCCTAAAACAGACTGGAAAGTTTTTGCTATGAGAAATGGTGAAGTTTTTTTAAACGAGCAATCAGAGTGACTATCAGTACGTTTCACAACGAAAAAGCGAGTATTCTTCAAAGACAGTGCAGTTTGTTGCTCTCCGCTAGGGAGAGAAGTAGAAGGAAAAGAAGTGTTTCCATCCATATTTAAAAGAATAAAATTCAGACCCCGGCCGCACCACCCTCTCCCGAGCCCTACAAGGGGATGCACATTCGTGCACCAGTGCTAACCAGGGCCCATACGGTCACAAGACAACCCTATGTCAGTCTCCACCCTTAACGAGATGACTAGTAGTTGCTCGATCACTTGATCCCTAGAGCCAGTGACGAAAGTCAGCTGACCAGCCGATTGATGCATACGGGACCAAATGCACCTCCCGTCTACCTGAAGCAGAGGCCAAAGTAGTGTGTTGGTTTCCCTCAACTACCAGGATCCCCCTTTCCAGGGACACGGGTCGCCACACACGGCCAACACGTGGGTGGTTTACAATTCTCCATGAGTCGATATGCAGGATGACATCGGCTCATACAGAATTGCCCTCACCTCCGAAGAGGAAACCACAACGAGAGTGAAACAAAGAGGAAAGGAAGACCAGAGGAGTAAGAGGAAAAGGAAAGGAGAAAGATCACTCAGGTGCCCCGGGGTTGTGAAGCCCGTGAATACCTAAAGAAGGTATCCCCCTGGGGGTAATATATCCAGGAATCATAATATTTTGAATATATTTTATTAAATTAAGTTTAAAAAGTTGCATTAAATTAGATAGCAAAAGATAAAAAAATACACTAAACAAAGTGGTTCGTCTTGCACCTGAATTAGAATAGCAGTACTGTATTGTTATTTGTTTGCCAACCAAAACTGGTTGCCAAGAATGATGCCAGGTTTATGGTCACATGGTTGAAACTACTCTATACAGTAGATGCAATCCATACTAATTTAACTATTTCACCCTTAATTTCCAAGGAAGAAAAGATGTTGCAAAAATTTTAGAAAAGAGAAAAATTTGTTGCTAGGATATCCATACGGCAGTAAATTTATTAGATCCATGCTATAAAGGGGCAATGTTTGTCCAATGATAAGATTTGAAGTGCTTTTAATTTTATCACAAAAAAACAGACATTCTTGGATTAGACATCAGAAAAGTTATGTCCAATGTGGCAGAATATTGAAACTCATCTAGTTTTTGAAGCAGAAAATAAATATGGGAATCAGCTAGACACATTAGCCCTACTGCTTGGTTGTCTGGACTTAGCACTACGCAAACATTAAATCCTCTTGCTTCCCAGTTACTACAAGTTCCACCAACATCAGCAGCATGTGAAAGGAATTAGTCAGCATTTGGTAACACACGCACACAAAGTTACGAAGCATGTTGAAAAATTTGTAGCTATCGTCTGGATCTATTTAATGAAGAACCCATTATGCAAACAGAGCGGTCAGCAGTGCAGAATCTCTCTATTCTAAAAAAAAAAACCAGTAACTAACGCTGTCTTCACCGATGACAATGAGGTTTTTGGTTATTTCTTTGCTAATACAGTAAAACCTCCATAACGGACACTCCCGAATAGTGGACACCTCTATTTAACGGTTGGTTGGTTGGTTGGTTGATTTGGGTTTAATGGCACAAAATTCCTTAAGGGACATGCTGCGCCAAACCAAAGACTAAAAGTACAAATGTGAAAAAGAGAAAATGTCAAAATATCTGGATGGGGTTTCCCATCCAGATATAGTTAAGCAAATAGGTTAAGAAAATAAAATACTTAAAATATTACAATGCAGCTAATCTGAATGTCATTAAAGGGCTTCCAAACCAAGATAGAGAAAAGATTATATATGAAAATAAAAACCTGCATGTTTTAAAAAGTTAAAGAGTGCCCCATGAGGTGTTTCCCCAATGAGGTTTGTCGAGATTGGTGATGATGAATTAAAATACAGTCTGTACAAGTGCCGGAGCCCCGGACAGTCAGTTAAAGATGAATGGTCAGATGATCAAAATGGCAATGAGGACACATGGGTGCATCCTCTCTGAGTAATAGATGATTATGAGTGATCCTAGAGTGACCTATTCTCAGACGAGTCAGAAGAACATCTGTTTTCCTGGGGTAGATTGGAGGCCAGATCATTATTGTAGGTTTGATACGGTGCAATTTATTATTATGTTCTAAATCCCAACTCTCTTGCCATTTATTTTGAATAAAATGATTAATAATTAGTTTAACGTCTGAGAATGGTATTTTGTGATGCAAATGATTAAGTGCAAGTTTTGCCGCCTCATCTGCTTTCTCGTTTCCAGGTATACCCATGTGTCCAGGTACCTAACAAAATAAAATATTATAACCACGTCTTGTCAAATTATTATAAAAGTCTAAGATGGATGAGATATACGGATGCTTTTTAAAAGATTTAATTGCGTCAATAGAACTATTTGAGTCAGTATAGATGATGAAAGATGTGTTATGATGATGAGATATGTATAACATGGCCCTCTCTATTGCAATTAATTCGGCAGTAAATATAGATGTAGAAGGATGAAGTTTATAACTGAGAGTCATACCATCACAATATATACCACAGCCAACAGTATTTCCATTCTTTGAGCCAGCTGTATAAATGTCTAAGTAATTGCTATAAATATCTCGATGTGCAGCAAAAAAAGCATTTAAAGATCACAGGGGTTAGATTCTTTTTTTCATAGCCTTTAAAAGGATGAAGGATTGCGATAGCAGGAGGATTCCAAGGAGGGTAGATATGCAATGGACATGTACTCACCACAAAATTATTCAGAGGGCCATAGCTGATTATGTTTCTCATTCTTACACCAAAAAAAGGCACACAAGATGGGCGATTCTGATATAGAATATCATTGTCAGAGTTTAAAATATATGTATGAAGTGGATGACTAGGATGTGAAAGGACACGGTAAAACAACTCCAGAGAATGTTTTTCACGAGTATAATGTAATGAAGGTTCATTACAGTCAACATATAAACTTAAAACAGGTGAAGTACGAAATGCACCAGAGCAAACACGAAGTGCGCTATGGTGCACTGTGTCAAGTTTCTTAAGAACAGACTTACAAGCAGAACCGTAGACCTGGCAGGCATAGTCAATTTTAGCACGGATTGCAGCACGATAAATCTTTAGAAGAGAAGTACGGTCTGCTCTCCATGAAGTATTAGACAGTATCCTAAGTAAGTTTAGTGATTTTTCACATTTTGCCCTTAATTGTAAAACATGAGGTAAGAACGTAAGTTTATTGTCAAAATAGAGGCCTAAATAGCGGACATTGTCTACAACAGGAATTTGAGTTGATCCGATAAAAATTTCAGGGTCTAAATGCAGATCCCTACGTCTACAAAAATGCACACAAGAAGTTTTGTCATGAGAGATAACAAAACCATTTTTATTAGTCCAATTAAGAATATTTCTAATAGCAATTTGCAATTGTCTTTCAATAAAACGTATATCCTCTCCCATACACATAATCCGGAAGTCGTCAACATATAAATCTCCTTTCACTGAAGGAGGAAGCTGATTGAGAATATCATTTATTTTAATAGCAAAGAGGGTGACACTCAGGACACTGCCCTGGGGCACACCCTCTTCTTGTACATAAAAACTAGAAAGAGTTCCTTGCGATACGAACTTGGAAAATTCGCACTGCAAGGAAATTTTTGATAATAATAGGAAGATTCCCACGAAAGTCCAAGTTAAAAAGGTCGCGGAGTATTCCATAATGCCATGTTCTGTCATAGGCCTTCGCCATGTCAAAAAATACTGAGACCAAATGCCTGCGTTTAAGAAATGCTGTCCTTATGTAATGTTCAAGATGGATTAAATTATCGATAGTAGATCTACCACGTCGGAAACCACTCTGAAAAGCAGCAAGCAGACATGCTACAGGCTCAGCAAGAAAAAAGCTGAACTTTCACTGCCTCACAGACTTTTGGCGAAATCTGCATTTTCTGCAATTTTTTTAACGAAATTAGCGTTTTTCCGCGACCAATTGACGAAAATCGCACTTTTTATCCCAAAGCCTTTTTAATGAAATTTGCATTCCTCCAAAATCCTTTAGCGAAATTCGCGTTTTTTCGTCAAAATTTGCGTATTTTCCGCGATTTTACGTAAAAATTTGCATATTTTCCACGATCTTCCGTCAAAATTTGCGCATTTTCCGCGATCTTTCGTCAACATAGGCATATTTTCCGCGATCTTTCGTCAAAATATGCGTATTTTCTGCGATCTTTCGTCAAAATTTCTGTATTTTTCGTGATCTTTCGTCAAAATTTGTGTGTTTTTCGCGATCTCTTGTCGACATATGTGCATTTTCTGCGATCTTTCGATAAAATTTCCGTATTTTCGCGATCTTTCGTCAAAATATGCGTATTTTCCGCGATCTTTCGTCAAAATTTCCGTATTTTTCGTGATCTTTCGTCAAAATTTGTGTGTTTTTCGCGATCTCTTGTCGACATATGTGCATTTTCTGCGATCTTTCGTTAAAATTTCCGTATTTTCAGCGATCTTTCGTGAACATATGCGTATTTTCCGCGATCTTTCGTGAACACATGCATATTTTCCGCGATCTTTCGTCAAAATTTGCGTATTTTTCGCGATCTTTCGTCGAAATTTGCATATTTTTCATGATCTTTCGTCAAAATTTGTGTGTTTTCCGCGATCTTTTGTCGGCATATGTGTATTTTCTGCGATCTTTCGTTAAAATTTCCGTATTTTCCGCGATCTTTCGTCAAAATTTGGGTATTTTCTGCGATTTTTCTGCAAAATTGGAGCATTTTCCACGATCTTTCGATAAAATACGATTATTTATCACGATTATTTGACAAAATTAGACTATTTTTCCGCAACCTGTGCACAAAAGTCGTGTTTTCCCAGCAATTTTTTGACGAAAATCGCGTCTTGTTCATGATCATTTAACAAAAATCGTGTTTTTTCTCGCGATCCTCTGAAGAAAATAGTATTTTTTCTGCGATTATTTGAAGATTTTATAGTTTTTTTCGATCCTTTGGAGAAATTTGCGTTTTTTCTGCAATCTTTTGAAGAAATTTTCTTAATTTAGCGCCGTTTGACTCGCGTTTTTGTTGTATTTCATCGTTACCCCCCCCCCCCTACATATAAATGTCATCAAATTTTAATGCATATTTGCATTGATCCCAGGGATAATAAAATTCGTCGCCGAAAAAGCGGAATTCCGCGTTTCCGCGGAAAAGTAGCATGTCTCAGCAAGGCTGTTGTTCGTTTCTAAAACATGTATGAGGCGGCAATTGACCATCTTTTCGAGAAGTTTGCAAAGGCAGCTTGAAAGGGCAATAGGCCTGTAATTATTAGGATCAGTAGCATCTTTTCTTGGTTTAGGAAAAGGAATAACGATTGCTCTGAACCAAGCATTAGGAAAAACGTGTTCTGTCCAAATTCTGTTAAAAAAAGAAAGTAGATTGTTAAGAGAAGGTGGAGAGAGGTGCTTGAGCATGACATAAGTGATGCCATCGTGCCCAGGAGCAGATAAATGACTGTCATGTAAGCATTTTAAAAGCTCTGATTTAATAAAGGGTTTGTTGTAGGAAAATGAATGATTACTATTAAAATTAATACTGGTCCTCTCAGTTTTTCTTTTATAAGATAAAAATGGTTCTGGATATGAGTCTGAATTTGAGGTAGAAGCAAGGGTACTCCCTATTGTCTCAGCTATGTTTTTAGTAGAAGTGATAGTTTGACCGTTCAGTTTTAAAATTGAAATATGGTATTCAGAGTACAGGCCCATGCAGTTTTTCACCTTTTTCCAAAGCTCTTTACTGGATGTGTTAGAGTTTATACTTGAAACATACTTTATCCAGGATTCACGTTGGCTTTTGCGTCTTATTCGTCTAGCCTCTGCCTTTGCTTTCTTAAAAGCTATATAATTAGTGTTGTTTGGGTACCTTCGAAAATACCCCAAGCTTTTCTGTTTTTATGAGCAGATGAAGTTTTAGGGATGTTAGCATCAGCAGCATTGATAATACAATGATATTATCAAGTGCTTTGTCAATGTCACCCTCTATCATGTTATTTGTGATGTTCGCAAGTGCCGTGAAAGTTGGCCAATTGGCTCTGTCATACACATACCTTTTAGTACAATTATTGGAATCCACACTAGGAGTAGTCAATGAAATAAAAGTTGGAAAATGATCACTGCCGTGTAGATCATTTGAGATCCAAAAATTCCAAAATGGATAGATTGATGGGGAGCATATAGTAAGATCAATTGCATGAAAAGTGCGTGTCGGTTCATGAAAGTAATGATCACCATTATTGAGTAGGCATAGGCCATTGTCAGAAATTAATTTCTCTATTATTTCTCCACGTTGATTGTTATCAGAACTGCCCCAGAGTTGGTTATGAGCATTAAAATCTCCAACAATAATAAATGGAGTGGGAAGTTGGAGAATGAGATTTTCCAGATGTGCTGATGGAATGGACTGGTTTGGTGGTAAGTAAATTGTGCATATTGTTATAAGTCTGTTTATATGGACTCGGACAGCAACAGCTTGTAAATTAGTATTTAAACTGATAAACGAATGAGGTAACTTGCGAGATATGAAGAAAGCCACTCCTCCAGTGGCCCTATCACTACCAGTGAAGTCTTTCCTATAAGCAGCGTAATTACGTAATTTTGCTTTGTCATTTGGTTTTAGATGGGTTTCCTGCAGAGCTAAGCAGAGTGGTTGATGGTCAGAGAGAATGTCCCGGATTTCATCATGTTTATTAAGATAACCACGGCAGTTCCAAGAGATGATATTATTCATAAGTACGAGAGTTAAATATGAGTATCTATGTCATTTTGATCAGAAACAGTAGACATGCTACTGTCTCCGTCGTCCAGTATTTCATCCGGTTCGGGATGAAGGTCCATAGCATCGTCATCCTCCATTCTTTGATTTTTTTTTGTCTTTTTTCTGTGAATTTGTCTGACTTTTTGAGATTTTGTTCTTTTTTGGTGGGGGTATTGCAGATATAGTAGATTTAGTTTTTGAAATATTTTGCTTAAAAGAAGTTTTAGTTGTAATTTGTGCGTTCCTGTTATGAGATGGTATTTTGGAAGTATTAGAATGTAATGATCTTGGAGAGGCAGTTTGTGAAGAATTGGCAGAAGTGGATTGTTGTGTATCTAAGTTATCAGGTACAAATTCTTCAAATACAGTATTTTCGTCAACATCCGAGTCATTGCTATAGGGCTCGGATTCCATAGCCTCGTCCGCGTACTGCTGGAGCTGTTTCGGATCTTTAATGTTTCTTATGATTGAGCTGATGCCAGAAATTTGCTTCCCCTTTCCAGCAGTCTTCGATTGTGGAGAGGCTGGAGTTGAGGTTTTCTTTTTAAAGGTTTGTATAGGCGGTTTTTTTAAATTATGTTTTCTGGGAACATCAGGTTTCTGTGGAATATTGGTATTCATGGCAGGTTTTGTCTTAGTTTGGGATTGAGATGACTTATTGGATAGAGCTGTCGGTTTCTGTTGTTTCTTCTCTATGTCAATTTTTACCGGTTCAGAGGAGGGGGTGTTGGTCGATTCTTTAACATGAGTACTGGTTGATTGTGTTGCAGTTGATTTACTGGATGGAAATTGGGAATCAGTTTGTGTACTTATGTGTCTTACAGCTGTTGATTACTTCTTGAGTAAGCTAGAGTAGGTAATTCCGACAGATGGGGTTCTATTTTCAACTAGTTTACGGGCATCAGGATAAGACAAATTTTGAGTAATTTTTATAGTAATTATTTCCTTTTCACGGTCTCTATTTAACGGACAGTTTTCCAATCCCCACTCCCAAAACCTACATTTTTGTATGTTTAACCTCTGAATAATGGACATTCCGAATAGCGGACACTATTTTCGGCGATAAAGGATGTAAAAGAATGAAAGGATTCTGGAAAAAAGAAATTATCCAGAAAAAAAAAACGAAAAAAAGAGTAAAAAGGCCAGTAAATTTATCAGAGCAATGTGTCACAAATTTGGTGATCACAAATAAATGTAGAGGCTGGGCTAGGGAAAATCTCCCCCCCCCCCCACACTTAGTGTGAATTCAGGGTTGCCCGGGAGGGACATCTCCTTCAGCATTGCAATGTACCTCTGAAGATTTTAAGATTTTATGCTTTTAATAGACAAAAAGTGCAATCCCTCTCCCCGCCTGGAATTCTATGGAGTCCAATAACGTCACATTGAAAAACAAATTATATATAATTGCAAGCAAAAGTAAACTTTTGTAGCAGATTTTTTCATAAGAATGTAATAAACAGCAGATAAAAGTGTGCACAGTTTTATTTCAGTTTTATCGCTTAAAAAATAATTTTAATTTCTGATTAATCATATATGTTTTAGGAATATAAAAGTCAATTAATGAAACATTAAGCATTTCTTAGCGATTTTTGAATATTTGAGGTTTTTCCAATAGCAGACACCTCCGAATAGCGGACAATTTCTGCGTTCCCGAGCTGTCCGTTATTTAGAGGTTTTACTGTATTAAGAAAATTACTGCACCTTATTCTATACATTGTTCTATTTTAATTACAATTTGGTGTCATTTTCATCACCTCTAATGAAAGTTGGCTTCCATTGAGGAAGATGGACAAAATAAAACCGTTCATGGATATTCAACTGATTGAAAAAAAGACGAGCGCCAAAACCAACATTACCTTGGAAACCTCTAATGGCTGATTGTGTTGGGTTTTATGGCGCAAAATCCCTTAAGGGACATGCTGCGCCAAAAATAAGCTAACTAGAAAATAAAATAAAATGAAAATATTGAAAAAAAAGCAATCTGGATGGGGTATCCCATCCAGATGTAGTCAAAGTCATGAAAGGTAAAGTTTTATTTCTAAATCAGTAAAAAAACAATGTCATTGTAGGAATTGCATCCAAATGTCAAAGAATATACAGTATAGGATCCGTTATCCGGCGTCCCGGTATCCGGAACGCTCCGAAAACCGGAATGCAAATCGGTACTTTTTTTTTTTTTTTTTTCCCAGCGATGCCGCGGACGTGCTATGGCGCGTAAATTACGCAAAAGATCGGCGACGGGACGCGAAAAATAGCTCTTACGCGTCCCAAGGGACGCGTAATCTCGTCAAAGAATTGCGAAAAAACGACAAATTTCGTTAAAAATCACGAAATACCGACTATTTTTCGGCAATTATGTCAAAAGATTTGCGAGAAAATGGGTAATTCTGTCGCAATATCCCACCAAAAGATCGCGAAAAAATAACAAATATGGTCCAAAAAATCGCGATAAAACGGCAAATTTTGACAAAAAGTTCGCGAAAAACGAAGAATTTCGTGAAATAATCGCGATTAAAGGCAAATTTCTTCAAAAAATCACGACAAAAAAGCAAATTTGTCAAAAAAATCCCGAAAAACGGCAGATTTCTTTAAAAAATCATGGAAAAACGGCAAAATTCGTTAAAAATCAGCTAATTTTCAAGATATTAGATTCATATTTCAATAATCATGGTATTAGATTAATTAGTTTTAGAGTGATTAGTTTTTTGTTTTTTTTCAGCGATGCCGCGGATACGCTATAGCGCGTAAATTACACAAAAGATCGGCGACGGGACGCGAAAAAATAGCTCTTACGCGTCCCAAGGGACGCGTATCTCGTCAAATCGTCAAGCGCGAAAAACGGCAACTTTCGTCAAAAAATTGCGATTAAAGACAAATTTCTTCAAAAGATCACGAAAAAAAAAAAAAAAAAGGAAAGAAAAAAAAACAGCAAATTTGTCAACAAAAAAACCCCCCGAAAAACGGCAGATTTTGTCAAAAGATCATGGAAAAACGGCAAAATTCGTTAAAAATCAGCTAATTTTCAGCGATAATCACGATATTAGATTGATTAGTTTTAGGGTGATTAGATTAAGAGTGATTAGTTTGTTTTTTTGTTTTTTTCAGCGATGCCGCAGACGCGCTATAGAGGGTAAATTACACAAAAGATCGGCGACGGGACGCGAAAAAATAGCTCTTACGCGTCCCAAAGGACGAGTAATCTCGTCAAAGAATCGCAAAAAAACGACAAATTTCATTATAAATCACGAAATAACGACTATTTTCCGGCAAATTATGTCAAAAGATTTGCGAAAAAATGGGTAATTCCGTCGCAAAATCCCCCCAAAAGATCGCGAAAAAAATAACAAATATGGTCCAAAAAATCGCGATAAAACGGCAAATTTTGACGAAAGATTCGCGAAAAACGGCAAATTTCAACAAAAGATCACGAAAAACGGCAGCTTTCGTCAAAAAATCGCGACAAAAGGCAAATTTCTTCAAAAGATCACGAAAAAAAAAAAAAAAAAAAAAAAAAAAAACAGCCCATTCTGAAGCAGAATTCTTAGAATTGGATAATGTGTTTACCTCCAAATTGTACATAACAGATCTTTAAAAACTCACTTTAAAAATGACTTTAAAAAAAAAATGCTCACAGAGTGCAACAAAGGAATTGGGATAAAAAATTTCCAGAGAAGCTTCACAATCAAAGATGCTTTGTGGAGTGCTGCTAAAGCATGGCAGGCTGTGGATAAGGATACACTTATCCATGGATGGTACAATCTGTGGCCACCTGCATTATTTTTCGATGACGAAAATGAGCCCTTCAAGATTTCGAAAGAGAAGCAAATTATTGCTGATTTCTTGGCATATGGCTTTAATTGTCCAGAAGCTAAATTGCTTAATCAAGAAGCAGTGGAAGATTGTTTAGAAGCCGATGAAAACATTCCTGCCACTAATCACATGACTGACAGTGAGATTTGTGAAATGATGACAAACAATATATCTGATGAAAGTGATGATGAGAAAGACAACCAGCAGAATGAATCAGTTGAAAAGGTATCAAATGAAAAATTAGTATTTTATACCAAACAATTAATTTCAGGCATGAAACAGAGGAGCTACTTCCATGAGCAGCAAATCATGTCTCAGTCCAAAATACAAGAACAATTAGTGCAAGAGACACACTGTAAGCAAAAGACTATCATAGAAATGTTTGCTAAATTCCAATCAAAAGATTCTGTTTCAGAATCTCAAAATTAAATTTCATATGTATATTTTTTTTCCTTTATTATAATTAATTTTTTATTTTGTGTAAAGTAATCTATAAATTAAGGTATTTACATGAATTAGTATTCATATTTACCTATTTCTGAAATTATTTCGTACATTTTTTATACTTACTGTAAAGTGTTCCGAATTACGGAAAAACCCCTTATCCAGAATGCTCTGGGTCCCAAGCATTCTGGATAACGGATCCTATACTGTATTAAGGAAACATCTAATGAAAGTTGGCTTCCATTGAACAGGATGGACAGAATAAAACCGTTCATGGATACTGAACAGACTGAAAAAAAAGACGAGTGCCGAAACTGACATTACCTTGGAAATCTCTAATGAAAGTTGGCTTCCATGGAAGAAGATGGACAGAGTAAAACCGTTCATGGATATTGAACTGATCGAAAAATTTGTGCACTTTTGTAAGAAGTCAATAAATATTAAGATACACCCCCTAAAATATTTTCGACACATTAAAACACTTAGATGTAGTTGAAGGCGTTGGATATTGAACTGATTGAAAAATTTGTGCATTTTTGTAAGAAGTCAATAAATATTAAGATACACCCCTTAAAATACTTTTGACGCATTAAAACACTTAGATGTAGTTGAAGGCGTTCACATACATACTTTCTTTCTTTTAACGTATTAACTTCTTGCAAAACAGGAAAAAAGATGAGCTTTTGTTGAAGCAAAAGTCAAAGCTAAAAAAACAATTTGGTAGATAAAAACAAACAAACAAACAAAAAAAAAAAAAAATCGCAGAATTTAAGTGTTCCAAAGGAGACAACCAAAGGAAAATAAAAATGAAAAAATGTATTTTACCAAAAAAGGCAAAAAAATGTGTCTCGAACAGCTAAAAGGTGAAAAAAAGCATGATTCCAAAATAACTATGAACTGTTTTGTGGACCATGCTTATTTAAATTAATCATGTGGTTCTAAATTGTACATTGCTATCTAATTTTCTTCCATGGACTCATAATTTACAGTAAAAACATGAAACTTGCTGAAGTGATTTGATGTATAAGAGGCTGTGTGATTTCATTTTTCGCTCAATTCATTAGAACTTGTTTTATAAACTATATCATTTTCTCAGAGTTACCATCTTTTTTCATTCCCAGATTTCTCGCTTCGGAAAATTCAGTTCAAAGCGCCAACTTTGACAACAATTTCAGTGTTTATCAAAAGAATTGACAAGCATGGCACATTTTGTTCTTTCTTGTGTTAGTCTGATGCATTAGAAAAAATAAATTTAAAAATAAGCAATTTGGATTCTTAAGCACATTCAAAGCGTGTCTTCCTGGAAATGCTAACTTTATTTTTTTCAATGGTCTTTTTTTCTGGATTATCCATCAGTTCTCCGTCCCTAAACTTACTCAGTCGTCAGATATGTATAGCACCTCTTCTTTTATTAAGGTAAGTGTTATGTTTTTATATAGTTTGACCAAATAACAAAAATATTAAAATTGAGAAAGCTTGTATTTTCAGTTTAAAATATCTTTTAATTAAAATTAATTATTGAAAATGTTTTCTATGTTTTAAATATGTTATTTTGTTTCTATGTTAAAATTAATTGTTGGAAATGTTTTAATTATAATACCTTTTATTCCTAATATTTTGCATATAATGTTGCTTTTAAATCTTGATTTTTTAAATTACTTTTCACAGATTTATTTTCAAATTACTTTTTTTTTTTTCTGTCGATATTCAAGATATTGAGGTTTAACTGTATGATTTGTCATGTGTGTGAATGATTTATGGATGAATAATAAAAAAAATATGGAAATTGAGTCTGCAAAGTAAAATTCCTATTAAATGTTATTTAATGCTATTTCTTTTGATAGTTTCTAATAAAAATATCATTCGAAGTATTTTCAAGAGACATTACCTTTCTAATAACATAAATAAAACAATTAAAAGACTTCGAATTTCAGATTGTCACTTTCCTGACATGTCGAAATGCTTTTAAGAATAGCTGAATAGAAAAAGTGTTGAAAAGATTTTTTCACTCTGTTTAAGTAAAAACTAAAGTGAAATAGTAATGTTTTAACTAAATTCTGCACAGGGTGCATTTCTATAATACAGTATGCTATGAGTATTCTCATTGTAGTTCAAATTTTCATGAATTTCAGTATTATTGTATTATTTTTTATAATTTTATATGAATAGAAATCCTTCTATGTATTAGCTTATACACCAAAAGAAATAAAGTTTATCTTTCAGTTTTCCTTGAAAGTATTGAAAAAGGATAAAAATAACAAAATGTATATGTACCTTCAACCCTCTACAAAAATTTTAATTTGTTGAAAGTAAGAAAGTATGTATGTTAATACCCCTCAACTACATCTTAGTGTTTTAATATGCTGAAAATATTTTAAGGGGCGTTTCTTAATATTTATGTTAAGTAACTTAAATTTTGAAACTTGGTACAACTTCTTACATTAGATTTACTGATTTTCACCGATATACACGGATAATATACCAATATGTCATTTGAGTTGGAGGAAGTGAAACAAGTGTGTGGTTTGCTTGATTTGGATGGATTAACAATTCAAAAAACTTTCCATGCTCGTGAAGCAGCATTTTGTTCCATTGATAATAGTGTGCATCAGAATATTCGATTCAAATTAACAAAATCATTTCGAAACTCTGCTACTTCCAAAGAGTTGCAATCGATGGATTACGTAACCAAAAGAGTGCACGGACTATCATTTTTACCTCGGGAAGGTGAAAAGACGTACCCACCAGAATGCTTAAAAATGTTTGTTAGTGATTGATATAAGAGCAGCAAATGTGGAGTTAAAAGAGCGATTGGGTACAAAAGCAGAATGATTAAAAAAAAAATTTATTAAAACAAATGGCATTCCATAATTTTAAATGCCCTAAATTCAAAGATCTGGTGAACAGATTTCGAAGTTGCGACTCTTGCGGCTTCCATAACATAAAAATTAAAGACGCGCGTTGTCCACTAACAGAAACTTTTTTATATTTGTGACTTTCTTAAATATGAAAATGATACTTTTAGAAAGAGAGAAAAGATTAAAAGCCAGCCTCCATAATCATACAATAATTCAAATATTGATAAATGAGGTAATTGAGGGGGAATGCCCATCCCTCCGCCAACGATGTGTTTTAATAAGAGATTTAAATATATGTTGAAATAATTTATTATTATTTCTTTTTTATATTTATTGTATATTTTATGTTTTGTGATTGTGTTTTTATAATTGTATCAGTATTTTTTATTGCATATTTTATGTATTTGTAATTGTATATTTTATCCATTAATTAAATAATTTTCTTATACTTTGTGTCTGTTCCCCCCAGAAAAAAAAATATCTTGTTCTTTTTTTCAGGAAAAACAAAAATCTTATGAAGCTAATTTCTATTTTATTCAGATTTCCAGTTGATGAAAATAGCAGTGGATTTCTGTGGTAAAAAGAAAAAATTGGCTTTCCAGTAAATATGCTGTAGTTTGTTCAAAGCATTTCATTAGTTCCGAATTTGAACTAAGCTCAATTTATTCTACTCAGTAAAAAAAAAAAATATGCAGTGCCATCAAAAAATCCTTCAGTTGATGTGCGAATGGTAAGTTGTGAACTATAATTTCCCTTACTGCTTGTTTTCATAGAAATATCTATCACAATAATAATAAAATAATAAACAAATTTAACTGAATATCTTTTTTCAATTTGTTAAATAAATGTTCAGGTAGGGAGAGAAAATGTACTTTTATTTGATGTTGATATTTTAAAAATTGTAAAAATTAGGAAATTCAAGCATTTTATGGACTCTTTTTGAAGCTTAGATTGTCTTTCACATAAAAATTGTGGTTATTTTTATTTTATATATATATATAAATATATATATATAAAGTAGTCTCTCGCACAGCTTGGGACCAGAGTATGTGCGGATTTTAAAATTTTGCAAATTTCTTTTCATTGCTTTGTTTACAGTTTTTAAAAAGTAATTTGAATGTAATTGATAATGAAATCAAAAGTACAATGAATGCTTACAATATACTAAAATGAGTAATAAACTAAAATAATAAAAAAATAATTTTTATAAAAATTATATGTGTGTGTGTGTGTGTGTTTGGGAGGGGGAATTTTAATTTTAAGCCTTAAGCGGTAACCATGGGTCACTAGTGCCTCGGTCAAATTTTCTTTCCTTGCTAGCTTAAAGGAGAGAGTGGGACTAAACTACCCTGAAAAAAATAGTTCACTAGTAGGCTATTAGCTCTCGAAACACCGATGTTTTAGTGCATTCACAGCCGACGCAAGAGCCAGCCAAAGTTTCGAAAAGGCTCGAGTGACCCAGGGTTACCATTTACGTTGATGAAAAGTGTAAGGTAAGAAAAATTTGTTTGGCTAGGAATTGATGTTTTCTTCATAAAAATTCGATACATTACACTCACTTGGGTTTCCGAACCTTACTTTTTATGCAAACACGTGTTTATGAAGGACAAAAAAACCTTTATTTGCTGCAGCAAGTGTCACAGACCTGTGTGCGAGGAACACCCATATAAAATCTGTTTAGATTGTTTATAAATGATGATATCAGTGTTGCTGTAATTTTTCATTATTATATTTTTTGTTTAATTAAATAAAGTTTGATAATTAACATCATTTTCATAAATAAAATTGATTAAAAACTAATAAAATTTCTATTTCATTGTAAATTGTACTTATTTATAAGTTAAAAAAACGTCATTTTTATGCTCAAAACTTAAGCATTTTTTTTATTTATACCGGCAATTTTTATTTTTTTTTTTTGAAAGTACCATTCTTGATCTTCAATTTCCCGTTTGAAACAGCAAAAAATGTCAATTCTATCCAAAGTTATGATTTTTTAAAGAAAATGTGCATTTTTCACATTTTTATTTGTTTATTTAAGCATATTGTTTAAAAAAATTAATAAATCAGCAATATTGTGACTGATTCTTGTTCAAGAGTACTTGATGTAATATCATGAATTATTTTTAGAATTTTTAAAGCACTTTAAACCACTTTTTACAGCGCTAAGCACGAGTGACCCATGATTACCGTTTAAAAGTGCTGAAAAACACGTTACCGTTTAAGGGTTAATTTTCTTTAGTGTTCATATTTTATCTGGTTGAGATAAATTTTTTATAGACTCCCCTTCGTATTGATTTTAAAAAAAATTTATATGAGTATTCATGTATTGTATTTATTTATAATCTCAAATCTGATGACAGAATATCCTTAATTAACATAAATTTCATTTTTAATTAGCTTTTGTATTGATTGTTTCATTTTTCTTTCGCAGGAACAGTCTTCTTTGAATGATATACACTATAATGAATCAGCAACAAATCCATCAATTGACATGTCAAAGGTGAGTTCTAATTCCCATTATTGTTTAAATCCATTGAAAATATTTAAACAGGAATAACTGAAAAAATGTATGAGTTTACAGAGCTCTTAACCTGAGTAGTTTGTAAAATACATTCTCCATATAGCTTAAAATATCAGTCATTTTCATATACAGTGAAACTTCTATTTAAGGAAATCTCATTTTTCCATTTAAATGCTTTCATGTGAAGAAAATTTATTAAATAGAATTCAACTAAAATTCATGGAATTTGTATATGCATAAAATGAAAAATACATCTTAAATGAAAATATTATAAAAATTTATTTTCTTTTTTTTTTTAATGTAATGCAGACATGAGACAAATTTAATTAGAATATCTAAAGAATGTATTACAAACAAAAACTAAAGAGTAACATACTTTTGTATAAAGAGTCTGAAATATTACCTTGTTCAGGGTTGTTATTGTACAGGTTGGTTGGTTGGTTGTATAGGGTTTAATGGCACAAAATCCCTTCAGGGACATGCTGCGCCAAAACAGATTAAAAAATCAAAAAGTAGAAATATCTGGATGGGGTATCCCATCCAGATACAGTCAAGCAATGGTAGAAAAGTAAAAAGTTAGGATGTACAATTAAAAGTAAATAAATAGAAAAAGGGCAAACTGAGAAACAAAGTCATAAAATAAATAATAAACATTAAAAGATCATATGTCAAAATAAAATCCAGCACTTTTTAAAAAAGTAAAGAGTGCCCCATGAGGTAATTCCCCAATGAGGTTTGTCAAGGTTGGAGATGATGAGTTAAAAAATGTCCTGTACAAGTGTCGGAGGCCTGGGCAGTTAGTTAAAATATGGTGAATGGTCAAGTGATCAAAATGACATTTTGGACACATGGGTGCATCCTCCCTAAGTAACAGATGTTTATGTGTGATCCTTGAATGTCCAATTCTCAGACGAGTTAGAATAACATCCTTTTTTCTTGGATAAATTGGAGGCCAGGTTACGATTGTTGGTTTTATACTATGCAGTTTATTATTGAAAGTCAAGTCCCAGCTTTCTTGCCATTTATTATAACTAAGGCGTTTAATAGTTAGTTTAACGTCTGAGAATGGGACTTTGTGGTGAAGGGGGTCACGAGCAAGTTTTGCCGCCATATCTGCTTTTTCATTTCCAGGAATACCCATGTGTCCAGGTACCCAGCAAAACAAAATACTATAGCCGCGCCTTGTCAAATCTTTATAGATGTTAAGGATGGCTAACACATAAGGATGATTATTAAAAGATTTAATAGCATCAATAGAACTATTTGAGTCTGTGTAAATAATGAAGGATGTGTTATGATGATGGGAAATGTGTAACATGGCTCTTTCTATTGCAATTAATTCTGCTGTAAAGATTGAAGTGGTAGGGTGAAGCTGATAACTCAACGAGGTGTTATCATAAAAAACCCCACAACCAACAATGTCGCCACATTTCGAACCATCTGTATAAATATCAGTATAGCTATTATAATTTGTACGATGAGCAGAGAATAATTGTTGAAAAACAATAGGGGCCATGTTATTTTTATCAAATCCTTTAAAAGGATGAAGAGAGGTAATGCTAGGTGGCTTCCAAGGAGGGAATACATGCAAAGAGCATGTACTCACCTCAATATCATTCAAAGGGCTATTGTTAATTAAGTTTCTCATTCGTACTCCAAAAGATGGAATGCAAGAAGGGCGGTGCTGATAAAGAGTATCATTGTCAGTATTTAAAATATAGGGATGAAGTGGATGACCAGGATAAGAAAGGACACGATAAAAAAGTTCCAGTGAAAGTTTTTCACGAGTATAATGCAATGAAGGTTCATTGCAGTCAACGTAAAGGCTTAAAACTGGAGAAGTACGAAATGCACCAGAGCAAACACGGAGTGCGCTATGATGCACAGTGTCAAGTTTTTCTAAAACAGATTTTCGGGCAGAACCATAAACCTGGCAGGCATAGTCAATTTTTGCACGGATTGCAGCCCTATATATTTTAATTAGAGAAGTACGGTCTGCTCCCCAAGAGGTGTTAGATAGTACTTTCAGCAAGTTCAGCGACTTTTCACATTTTGTCCTTAATTGTAAAATGTGTGGTAAAAATGTGAGCTTTTTGTCAAAAAGGAGGCCTAGGTACCGAACACTATCTACAACAGGAATTTTAGTTGAGTTGATAAAAATTTCAGGATCTGGATGCAGATTCCTTCGTCTACAGAAGTGAACACAAGAAGTTTTGTCCTGAGATATTACAAAACCATTTTTATTTGTCCAGCTAAGAATACTTTTAATTGCAATTTGCAATTGTCTCTCGATAAAGCGAATATCTTGCCCCATGCACATAATACGGAAGTCGTCCACGTAGAGATCACCTTTCACAGAGGGTGGAAGTTGATTAAGGATATCATTTATTTTTATAGCAAAGAAGGTGACACTCAGGACACTACCCTGAGGTACACCCTCTTCTTGTACATAAAAACTGGAAAGGATTCCTCCAATTCGAACTTGGAAGAGCCGAACTGCGAGGAAGTTTTTGATAAAAATAGGAAGGTTTCCGCGAAAGTCTAAATTAAAAAGGTCACGTAGGATCCCATATCGCCATGTTCTATCATAGGCTTTCGCCATGTCAAAGAAAACTGACACCAAATGGCTGCGTTTGAGAAATGCAGTGCGAGTGTAATGTTCAAGGTGGATTAGGTTATCGATAGTTGATCTACCACGTCGAAAACCACTTTGAAAAGCGGCAAGGCGATTGTTTGTTTCCAAAACATGAATGAGCCGGCAATTAACCATCTTTTCAAGAAGCTTGCAGAGGCAGCTAGAGAGTGCAATTGGCCTATAATTATTGGGATTAGTAGCAGCTTTTCCTGGTTTGGGAAAAGGGATAACAATAGCTCTGCACCACGCATTAGGAAAAGTCTGTTCAATCCATATTCTGTTAAAAAAGGAGAGTAGATTGTTTAGGGAGAGTGACGACAGATGCTTGAGCATGATATATGTGATGCCGTCATGACCAGGTGCGGATATGTGGCTGTCTTTCAAACATTTTAAAAGCTCTGATATAATGAATGGTTGATTGTATGAGAGCGAATTATGAGTATTAAAATTAATCCTGTTCATTTCAGTTAGTCTTTTGTAAGATAAGAAAGGTTCAGGATATGCGTCGGATTTTGAGATGGATGCAAGGGTATTAGCTATGGTCTCTGCTATGTTCTTAGGAGATGAGATGGTGTGACCGTTGTAATTTAAAATGGAAATATGATTTTCTGAGTAAAGGCCCATACATTTTTTCACTTTTTGCCACAGTTCTTTGGTTGAGATATTGAAGTTTATGCTAGATACGTAGTTAGTCCAGGACTCCCGTTGGCTCTTGCGTCGCACTCTTCTAGCTTCAGCCTTTGCTTTTTTATATGCCATATAATTAGTATTATTAGGGTATCTCCGAAAGAGGCCCCAGGCCCTTTGTTGTTTCTTCTTTGCATTTTGGCAATCATTATTCCACCAAGGTTTCCTGTGTTTATGAGTAGATGATGTTTTTGGAATGCTAGAATCTGCAGCATTGATAATACACTGGGTGATATTATCAAGTGCATCGTCTATGTCACCTTCTATCATATCATTTGTAATTTTAGCAAGGTCTGTGAAAGTTGGCCAATAGGCTCTGTCATAAACATAGCGTTTAAAACAATTATTAGAGTCCATGTGGGGAGTAGTCTGCGAAATAAAAGTAGGAAAATGGTCACTGTCGTGGAGGTCATCAGAAACCCAGAAGTTCCAATATGGATAAATGGATGGGGAACAGATAGTGAGATCTATGGCATGGAAGGAGTGAGTAGGCTCGTGAAAGTAAGTATGATCTCCATTATTGAGCAGGCATAAGCCATTGTCAGATATAATTTTCTCAATCATACTACCACGTTGATTAGAGTCATGGTTTCCCCACATTTGACTGTGGGCGTTAAAGTCTCCGAGAATAATGAAAGGAATGGGGAGTTGAAGAATAAGATTATCTAGATGTGCAGATTGTATTGGCAGATTTGGTGGCAAATATATGGTACAGACTGTTATTAAGCGATTAATATGAACACGGACTGCAACTGCTTGTAAGTTAGTATTTAAATTGATATAAGTATGAGGTAAATTATTTGAGATAAAAAGAGCTACTCCACCAGTAGCTCTGTCAGTACCTGAAAAATCTTTTCTATATGTAGAGTAATTGCGCAATTTTGCTTTGTCAGTAGGTTTAAGATGCGTTTCTTGCAGAGCTAAACATAAAGGTTGATTGTCATGAAGAATGTTTAGGATCTCGTCATATTTATTACGAAAGCCACGGCAGTTCCATGAGATAATATTTGTCATGATTGGGTGAGTTAGATATAAGTATCTATGTCGTTTTGTTCGGAGGTAGTAGACATGCTACTATCTCCATCGTCCAATTCTGCATCCTGTTCAGGATGAAGGTAAAGAGCATCATCATCCTGCACAGTGGTCTCATGAGTTTTGGTATCCTGCTTTGGAGTTAATTGATGTTTCTGTGTTTTATTCTTTTTCTTCTTAACTAGGTTTTCAGATGATACAATAGTTTTAATAATTGGAAGGCTGTGTTTTTCTGTGTCAGATTTACGATTTGTTTTTAAAGGTGTTATTTTGGTTGTATTTTGAGTGCCTCTTTTATGGAGTGGAGCTTTAGGAAAAAGAGATTGAGATGATTTTGAAGGCCCATTTTGCGGTGATTTAGGAGGAATGGAATTGACTAATTTAGATGAGCTAGATTGTGTAGGTCTATTAGTTTTATTTAAATTATTTGAGGAGCTGTTTTCTTTTTGGTTTGATTGATGATTAGTTTCAGTAGGGAGTTCTGTTTGTGTTGCAATGGTTTGATAAGTTCTGTGAGAAGTTTTTGATAAGGCAGTAGCATATGATACACCAACTTTGGGAGTCCTGGATTCAACAATTTTTCTGGCTTCTGGATATGATATATTATCTTTAGTACGTATGGTTTGTATTTCTTTTTCTTTCTTCCATTGTTCGCAGGATTTTGAGTAAGATGGGTGGTCTTTCTTACAGTTTACACAATAAGGTGTTGCTTGGCATTGTATACTTTCGTGGTCAGCTACGCCGCACCGACCGCAAGTGAGTTTCCCTCGGCAAGAGATTTTTGAGTGCCCAAAGCGTTGACATTTAAAGCAATGCAATGGGTTTGGTATGTAGGGTCTAACTGAGCATGATAAATACCCAGCAATTATATATTTAGGTAAGTTGGGTGTATTAAATGTGAGGATGATGTGCTTCGTAGGTATTTGGACTTGATTAGAGGTTTGCTCGTCTTTACGGTAAATTTTTATTCGTTTGACTTCGATGATGTTTTGGTCTTTAAGGTTTTCTAATATTTCGTCTTCAGTGACATACAAAAGATCAGACTCCGAGATTACTCCGCGAGATGTATTTAATGATCTATGTGGCGATATGGTGACGGCAATGTTAGCAAGATGTGTACATTTTTTTAAATTCAAAGCTTGCTGGCTGTTGCTGACTTCTATTAGTAGTTCACCTGTCCGGAGTTTTTTTATTGTTTTGGGTTCACCAACCAAACCTTGTATTGCTTTATGTATTAAAAAAGGTGATGTCTTTTCAAAAGTTCCTTCTTGCCGTTTTATTACAAAAAATCTTTCTTTGATTTTATTGGCATCGGAGTTGACAGTTTTACTTTCCATGTTGGAAGAAAACTCTTCAACCCGTTCTGCCCATGAGGTAGATTGTGAGGTATAGTTCAATACTTTATTCTCTTTATTTTGTTGTGGGGCTACCACTTCGTAAGCAGATACATCCATCTCTGATGAGCTCTGAGACATTACAGTTTCAGGCTGATTTTTAAGCGAGTTATGGGGTTGTGGGGCTACCACATCGCATGTCTTAATTCCTAAATTTGTCGCCATATTTGAGAGAAAGAGTAAAATAAAACGCCAGGCATCGGGCCTGGTCACCGACCCTTCTTCTTACCGTTACGTCTGGTGCAGGTCTCAAAAGGGCGAAAACTATTTTCAACAGACCCCCACGTTTTTCGAACATTGGGTTAAACTCGATAGCATCTCCGAAGCTCCGGTTCTTTTCCAAGGAGAATGGGTAGCCGTAGGTAAGCCTTTACAGCTCTGTCCAACTTACAGCCGGCCCTTACATCGAAAGGCACCAGTCTTCCGGTGTTACTCCTAACAATCACCATGCAAGCATGGCGCCCCCCGTACTTGGAACCAGAGCTCAGAGATGCCCTGCACCCTGGGACTCGATATCAACCTAAAAAGGAAGAGACGAGTCGATGAGGTTAAAAGAAACCTCAACACCCAGGGTGTCTCACGTGAATAAAAAAAACCACTATTGTAAAAGAGTTATACGAGAGGGAGCTTAAAAAAATGGTGTCTTTTTTGTCTTTTGTCTATTTTAATTTTTTTTTTCTTTTTTTTTTTTTAAACAAGAGAACAGCAACAAAGTTAAAAGAACAAAGAACTATGTGAACAAAAAGTTAGTCTAAAAACCCCAAACAAGAACAAAGAGTTAGTAAGAAAACAAACAAGAACAAAGAGTTAGTAAAAAAACAAACAAGAACAGAGAGGGATAACAAACTGAAAAGAGAAGATTAAAAAGTGTGAAACAAAGAGAAAAGGATAGACAACTAAAATAGAGAAGAAAAAAAGGAAAGGAGAATGATCGCTCAGGATCCCGGGGTCGCGAAGCCCGTAAATACCTAAAGAAGGTATTCCCCTGGGGGATGTTATTGTACAGATTTTAATATGATTAATCACCTTATTAAAATATAATAACATGGCAGAACACCCTCAATTAACATATTAAAACTTCAATGTTAAATATAGCTTTAGTATTAATTTCTTTTTCTTTTGCAGGAACTATCTTTGAATGATGAAATAACTGATGAATTATTAACAACTAAGCCATCAACTGGACATGTCAATGGTGAGTTCTGAACTATAATTTCCATTGCTGTTTAAAACCATTAAAAATATTTCAAAAATAATTTCTGAAAAAAAGTGCATAGGTTTATGGAACTGATAACCTGAATAGCATTTAAGAGAGATTGGTACAACAGTTCTGACTTTGAACTAAGCTCGATTTATTCTACTCAGTTAAAAAAGTATGCAGTGCCATCAAAGAATCCTTCAGTTGATGTGCGAATGGTAAGTTGCAGGGATGCCACTCAGAAAATAGCAAAAAAGAGGAAATTATGCATAAAGTAAAATTTACGACATTTTTCACAACATTTATGCATGAATTTTGTGAACTATTCGTGATTCAAATCTCCTTCAGGTGGCATTGTAGTAAATCATAATGGCAGATATTTCCAGTTATTTACACTTTGTTTACCTTTGATGCATATATTATTTTTCTCCTTAGAAATGGATTTGCGAATTGGCCTAATGGATATATTTAAATTTCTAGATGGAAATTCTAATAGTAGGTGTATAGAAGAGGGCGAAAAAATTCTAAAAGCCAACCATTTAATTACTTGTGGTAAAAGATTTATGGATGATAGTACTATTCAATTGCTATCGTTATGTTTACAGACAAGTGCATTATCTGCGCCACCGCATGAAATTAATTGTGATTTAAAGATAGAAAAGGATAATTTAAAAATAATATCTTTGTTATGTTCTTGTAAAGCAAGATCAATGGGTTGTTACAAGCATTACATAGCAACTTTAATACATTGCAGTAGGTAAGTGCATCATGAGACTTATTAGCATAAATTGTGTGTATACAAACAAATTACTTAAAGAAATCTCTAATCAAGCAGTAGTTTCTATATAGAAATTAAAGATGTATCTGTAAATGTTTAATTTTATTTACGACTTGCACTAGAATTTAGTTTATATGACTAGATTTTTTAAATTAATTTCATACATTTCCTTAAATAAATAAATATATATATTATAAATTTATAACAAACTCTAAGCATAAAAAGCTGTTGTGACTAATATTTCATCAAAATGCAGTAAAACATATGCTAAAGGTTTACAAATGTAATTGGCACTCTAAGAAACAGGTTTTTAAAACTAAAACTGAAAACGAAACTGTCAAAAAAATTTAAAAGGAAAATGGAATTGTAAAGAAATTTTAAATAAACATAAATGTCTATTAATTATGTGTACAACGAACATCAAACAAACATGCATATATGTGTGTTTACAAACAAAGCAAACATAAATTAATGATACACCTTTTATATTATATTACTTTATGACAAACCAATAATTATAAACCTTCATCAACAAATTAACAATGGATTTTTAAAATGGATAACAGATTCAATAATGTATTTTTAAATAATTTTTTATAAACATATAAAGTAATTTAAAAAAATAAGTTCTTATAATTTTAATACCCTCTAAATTTAGACCCTTCAATGCGAATACATATGTGTGGCAATTTGCAAAACACAGTGCCATGTAGGATGATTTGGGGGAGAAGTTGTCATTTCAAGGTAGATCTATTTAACCCTTTATCATAAAAATGTTGATAATGAACTAAAAAAAGAATTGTAATTTTTTTTGTAAATTTTTAATTTATAAAAGTAAATAAAAATGATTTTTCTATAGTTCACAATATTTTACATCAATTAATTAAACCCAGCGACAAATTCAATGAGGAATTTTATGTATCACATCACTTTAAATCAATTTAAGTAACCCAGCAATAGATTCAATGATTATTCCAGGAGTAAACAACAAAAAATTGCAAGATTTTTTTGTTTTGTTTCTTTGTTTTTTGAGACTTTTTATTCATTTGACAAAAATAGCTGTTTTATTTCATGATCGTTTGACGAAAATCGCTGTTTTACATCGCGGTTGTTTGACAAAAATCACCGTTTTATTTTGTGATCGTTTAACGCAAATCGTCGCGATCGCTTGACGAAATTTGCCATTTTATTTCACGATCGTTCGACGCAAATCGCCATTTTACATTCGCGATCGTTTCTCGAAAATTGCTGTTTCACATTGCGATCATTTTACGAAAATCACCGTTTCATTTCACGAAAATTGCTGTTTTATATCGCAACCGTTTGATGAAAATAGCCCTTTAAACTTTGCGATCTTTTAACGAAAATCGCTGTTATATTTCACGATCTTTTAATGAAAATCGCTTTTATATTTCGCGATCACCTGTCGAAAAAAGCTGTTGTATTTCGCGGTCGTTCGACTAAAATCGTTAGTTTATTTAGTGATCGCTTAACGAAAATTGCGAATTCTTAAAAATAAAAGCGGAAATCCGCCATTTGGCGGAAAAGAGGCATCCCTGAAGTTGTGAATTATAATTTCCCTTACTGCTTGTTTTCATTGAAATATCTATCACAATAATAATAAAATAAAAAACAAATTTAACTGAATATCTTTTTTTCAATTTGTTAAATAAATATTTAGGTAGGGAGAGAAAATGTACTTTTATTTGATGTTGATATTTTAAATTGTAAAAATTAGGAAATTCAAGCATTTTATGGACTCACTTTGAAGCTTAGATTGTCTCTTAAACATAAAAATTGTGGTTATTTTTATTATATGTATGTTTGGGCGGGGGGGGGGGGGGGGGAGGAGGAATTTTAATTTTAATTTTTTTTTTTTTTTTTTTTTTTTTTTTTTTTTGTGTGTGTGTGTGTGTGTGTGTTTCATTTTATATTATGAAAACAATAACATGATGAAAAATTCGAATAATAAGTGCAGTATTCACATGTTATCTTCCTATGTGCAAATAAGATGGATCAGTGTTGAAACATTTATTTTAGCTACAATTTAGCATTTCTGCAAAACTGGGAAAGGGTCTTGGCTAAGGCCCTAGAGGAATGTGTAAATGGATTTTTAATTAATATTGATACTTTAAATAGCAAAAATTAGCTAATTCAAACATTTTATTGACTTATCTTGTGCAGGAAACTTAAGATTTATTATTATTAATCACTTTCTTTATAATAATCCCCAATCTGGTGACAGAACAACCGTAACTAATATGAAATTTTCATTGTTAATTAGCTTTAATATTAATAGTTTCAATTTTCATTTGCAGGAAACATCTTTGAATGAGGAAAGTTGGTTGATGGTTTTATGAATTTTAATGGCACAAAATCCCCTGAGGGACATGCTGAGCCAAAACAAAGAGTAATAAGACCAAAAAAAAAGGGGGGGGGGGATAAAAGAAGACTGTCTGGATGTAGTATCCCATTCAGATACAGTCAGGCAAATGTAAAAATTAAATTTAAGCACTCAGGCCACTTATCGGAGAGATGATATCAACCAAGATATTAGGGATGCACCGAATATTCGGTATCTATTCGGTATTCGGCCTGTTCGGCCATGTTGCCGAATATCAAACTATTCAGTTAAGCCGAATATGAAACTATTCGGCCGGCCGAATATTCGGTTTGGCCGAATATCAAAGTATTCGGCCGAATCCAATACTTAATAATACCTTTTAAAACACATTTTTAAAAACTTCTCACAATTTCTACTTTTAACTGTCAATTTATAAATATATTTAAAATAATTAGAAAGAAAATCAAGTAAAATGAATGTTTTTACATTATTAATTTGCTGTTTGTAAAATATAATTTAAGAAAATTAACCATGAGAAGGATTAAAATAGTGATTTATAAGGATTCCCATAAGGAATAAATGATGTGGAAATGCAAGTTAATAAATGTTGTTTAGTAAATAATCTGTTTCTTGCTTTTCCCAAATTAAATTCCTTAAACAAGAAAGAAAAACTTTTGAGAATAGTAATAGCTATCAAGGCAATTTTTGTTCATGAATCCATAATCATAATCAACTTATTGAGTCATTAATGCATTTTATTTCATCTCACTCTAGGTCAAACTTGCGTTTTCGTTTGCTGCTTTAACAATAAATAAGATACCATAACTATATTTTCAACTCACGTGCTTCGATTTCTGTAAAATATGATATGATGGGAAGGGTGGAAAATGCCATAATTCATAAGAAAAGAACTATGAACTAGCTATTCCTTTATTCAGAATTAAGTTTAAAGTATTTGTACTTTATATTGAAAAAAAATCTGCTTTGAGTTATCAAAAAAGGGCAATTAAGAGACTGTAAAGTTTTTCTTCGACCATTCTTTCATTATTTCTCTATGATTTTAAAATATTTGTTTTAACTCGTAGAAGAAACCAGGAAATTTAAAATTTTATTAATTAAAGTCTCATAATTGTGCTGAATAACTCAAGGCAAATTTTTTTCATTACAAAATGTTCTTATAAAAACTATTGTTTATCAAAATGCAAGTTTCTTTTATTAAATATTATGTAAAATTGCTTTAAAAAGTAACATTTTAATACCTTTAAACTTTGAAATGTAAAAAGTATTTGGAAAGCCAAATATTCGGTATTCGGCCGAATAGTTACTATTCGGTTGGCCGAATATTCGGTATTCGGCCCAACAATTACTATTCGGCTAGCCGAATATTCTGTATTCGGTTCACCTGTTGGCCAAATACTCGGCATTCGGTATTCGGCCAAAATCACTATTCGGTGCATCCCTACAAGATATACAGACCCCCTGCGTTGAAACTTGCAGTCGGCCAGACGACAGTAGTGACACTGAGGAAGAATTTTCTACCGATCCAGCCGATCTCCAGGAGGAGGCGCCAGCGACCTCGAGAGTCCCCACCCCTCCTGCTGTGACGCCTGGCTGCCGAAATATCATGTTACTGCATCCCAACCTCGTTCAACATGTACAACAATTCATGTATAAAGAATATTACGACCCTCGACTCCCTATCACCTTCTACGCAATGGAAGATCCCGTGGAGGTATTGGACTTGTCTCGTGCCAGCAGTCCAGACTTGGTTATCGTCAAAGAAATTCCTCCCCCCCCCCTCCCGGGAAGAGTCTCCCAAAGAAATTGCCCAAAGGGACAACCAGGAACCCGAATGGAAACGAGCTCGTCTGGAACCGACTTTTTCACCCATATCTCCAGATGAATCGGTTGGTTGGTTGATTTGGGTTTTATGGCGCAAGGTCCTCATTAGGACATGCTGCGCCAAGACAAAGTCGAAGAGAAAAAAACTAAGATATAAATTAGTTGTCAGTACTAAGAAAAAAAAACCCAAGTAAAAACAGCAATTATACATCAAAGACCATAGATAAAAACACTCAATGTCAAAACTAAAAGTTGAGAATAAAAGTTAAAATACGAACAGTGTAAAAGTTGACATAAAATACTAAATAAAAACAGAGTTAAAAATCAAGGATGTAATGCATCGATATATGTAATTAAAATATAGCTGGTTAAGAACGGAACAATCAATAAAGATAAACACAATTTTAAAGAATACAAAAATAAAAAAGTAAGGTGAAATCAATAAGGCACGTATTTAACACAAGGTACAATTAAAAAATGCAAAAATAATGCAGTAGTTTGTTAACATAAAAACAAAGTATAAGACGATGCACAAGTTACATATTTAAGACACAGAATTTAAAAAATTTAAAGTTAATTAGGCACATATTCATCGCAAACAATATTTTCTTCTTCTGTACTTTAGTCGAAAGTTTCATCCATAGCCTCTTCCACGTAATTATGTAGATGTTTGGGGTCTTTTAAATTTGTAATGGACTGGTTATGTTGGGACTTGCGTTGTTTTTTTCTAACAGTCTGCCACTGATGAGAACCTCGAATGGGAACCCTCTCTTTTGCCTTTTGAATCGGTTTCACATTTTGAACAGTATTGGGTTTCTGTGGTTAAGAAGCAGGTTGGTTGGTTATATGAGGTTTTATGGCACAAGGTTCCTTTGGGGACATGCTGCGCCAAGACAAAGACGGAAAGAAAACACAATGTAATTTAAAATTAAAAATCAAACAAACGTATGTATAATAAAAATCCAATTAAATGATGACAAAAACCATAAAAAACACCAAGTGACTTAAAATCTGTAGAAATTGGTTTAAATGATAAAATATAAACAATGAGCAAGATGAGTGAATATTACATAAAGAAAAGATTAAGGAATAAAAGAATGCAATGTCATGATATAATTAAAATCAGTCAATGAGGGTAAACTAGACAACTTAAATGAGATTTAACAAGGTAAAAACTGTATGATCAAAACAGTCCTCAGAACCTACATTAAGAAATGTTAAAAAATTTAGTTAAAATAAAGTGTTTAGATATAAACAATGCCCCTTAAGGGACATGCTGCGCCAAGAACAAGGTGAGAACTAAAAGTTTAAAAAAACGTAATACAGTTTAAAATATAAAAGCTAAAATGTAAAAATAGCATTAAAAGGCTGTCCTAGTACTTGTCATAATTAGAAAGTCAAGTTAGGAATAAAATCTGTCAATAATGTCAAAGTTAAAATCTAAACAATGTCTAAAAAGAAGCATAAAAAATATATAAAACAATTTAAAAAGGTAAAATCACTGAGGTCTATATTCTTCAAAAGTAACATTTTCATCATCATCACTCGAGTCGTAAGATGCCGACTCCATAGCCTCCTCCACGTACTGATTCATCTGCCTTGGATCTTTGAGATTAGCTGCAGATGGGCTATGACATGATTTTCTCTGTTTATTCTTCACAGTTTGCCACTGTGAAGAACCCCGAATAGTTTTATTCTCTTTTGTTTTCTGGGCAGGTTTTACAGTTACACTAGTTTTGGGTTTGTGGGAATTTGATGCAGATGAATCAGGTGTTTTTCCATTCTCAGGTTTGGTTATATTTTTTGATTGGCTTGATTTCTGTGCTTGACTAGTCCAATATTCAATTTTCACAGGCTCTGATGATGGCTTCCAAAGCACTAATTTCGGCAAAACTCTGGTAACAGCAGTAGCATGGGCATCACGGGTCTCTTTCTTTATAGGACTGGATGTTTTTTCAGAACAATTCTTAAAAGGAGCTTCAGTCTGGGTACTTACGTGCATTACAGATTTTGTTTGTTGCTTAAGTAAGCTAGAGTAAGAGACTCCAACTGATGGGATTCTCGATTCGACAATTTTACGGGCTTCAGGGTAAGGAAGTTTTTGGGTTATTTTGATAGTAATGATCTCTTTTTCACGGGTCCAAATAGGACAGGAGCGAGAAAATGAAGTATGATCGCCTTTGCAATTTGCGCAGCGTTCAGGTTTTTTACAAGTTTTACTGTCGTGGCCAACTTCTGCACAACGTGCACAGGTAACAGTGCCACGACATTGGCCATTAGTATTGGTATGGCCATAACGCTGGCATTTAAAACAACGGATGGGATTAGGGATATAAGGTTGGACCGGACAATTTAAATAGCCTGCTTTAATTCTAGTGGGTAAAGTATGACTATTGAAGGTTATTATTATATGTTTAGTAGGAATTATCTGACCATTTCTATGGATTGTGATACGGCGGACATCTACGATATTTTGATCCTTTAAGTTAGTTAGAAGTTCTTCTTTTTTGGAAAATAACAGATCTGGTTCCGATATTACACCACGACAAGAATTTAAAGTTGGATGTGCTTTGACAGAAACAGAGAAGGTGCCTATTGTATTACTATTGGACAGAAATTGTGACTGTTTGGCTGTTGAAACTTCAACCAGTAAATCCCCAGACTGTAATTTTTTGAGGGAGTGGCCATCACCAAGAACAGATTGGAAGGTTTTAGCAATAAGAAATGGTGACTTTTTTTGAAAGAGCTATCAGAGAGGCTATCGTTGCGTTTAATTATGAAAAATCGAATAAAAGAGGAATTCTGTGGCATTTGTTGCTCTCCACATGGGAGAGAAATAGATGAAAGAAAAGTTTTTCCATCCATATTAGGTGAAAAAGTAATTCGGACCCCGGCCGCACCACCCACTCTCGAGCCCAACAAGGGGATGCACATTCGTGCACCAGTGCTAACCAGGATCTATACGGTCACAAGACAATCCTATGTCAGTCTCCACCCTTAACGAGATGACTAGTAATTGCTCGCTCGCTTGATCCCTAAAGCCAGTGACCAAAGTCAGCTGACCAGCCGATTGATGCATACGGGACTAATATGCACCTCCCGTCTACCTGAAGCAGAGGCCAAAGCAGTGTGTTGGTTTCCCTCAACTACCAGGATCCCCCTTTCCAGGGACACGGGTCGCCACGCACGGCCAACACGTGGGTGGTTTACAATTCTCCATGAGTCAATATACAGGATGATATCGGCTCATACAGAATTGCCCTCACCTCCGAAAAGGAAACCACAATGAGAGTGAAACAAAGATTAAAGGAAGACAAGAGGAGTAAGAGGAAAAGGAAAGGAGAAAGATCACTCAGGTGCCCCGGGGTTGTGAAGCCCGTGAATACCTAAAGAAGGTATCCCCCCTGGGGGGTGGTTAAGAAGCAGAATGATCAAGAGTTTTTTTATTAGGTTTAGCTGCCTTAGTCTTTTGATTAATAACAGGTTTCGGGAGATTAGAAACAGAAGGATCAGGATTATTATTATTAGCAAGGCCCCCTTATCATAATCAGGCCTCGCATTCAGGAGAAAATCTATTGTTGAAATTGTCTCTATAGCTGCCAACATATTAACTGATTTTGTCTCGTATGTAGCGCCATCTGGTGCGTACTACTAGTCATCAAGGCCACTTTCATAATAATAGACTTGGCAATCGCTAAGTTTTCGTGGCCCCAGTAAACTTGGCCAGAAACCTCGTGATTTTTCCCGTTGTTAACGCCCTCTGTTGTAGTAACAAATGTATAAATTTTATAATTTGTTTTCCACCCGGGCCTTGTTTACTATATATGCTTTTCCATTTTCTTTTCGATATGCTGTAAGCTTGTTTTTTTCAAATGAGATTTGTTATTTTTCCAATTTTCGAAAGTTCGGCAGTTTTTTGTTATTTATTTTATTTTATTTTATTTTTTTTATTTATTTATTTATTTATTTTTTTGGCATAACTTATTTTACTGTAATTATTTATGAAAAATGGTGAACTGTTGCGTACCGCTGTGTATCAAAAGTATTCAACTACATTATGGTCAATTAGGAAAAAGTTTCAAATATATTCTATACGTTTGAAATTTAAAATACATAATTATTACATAATTTTGTCGAGTTATTTCAAATTTTATGATAATCAGATGCATAGATCAATTACAGGGACAATCAAATGTATTCCGTTACATTACGGTCAATGGGAAAAAATGTTTCAAATGCATTTTAATCGTGTTACACTCATGCGAACTTAATAAAATATACTATAAAGTACATATTATAATATACATCATATATAATGTGTGGTGCAAAGAACATTTGTTATTGATTTACAAGGCCACACAAAAGTATTCCATTACATAATGGTATAGGGAGAACATTGTTTGATGAGCGTTTTAATTGTAATTCACTACATATCAATTTCATTATGCTATAAATATAATATCTATTAAAATGTACTAAAAGTATCACTGTCTATAGCAACAATTGTATATAATTTCATTTAGACGGGGAAGCAGGAGCATAGACAATCACCTTATCGAGGTCATGGATGAAAATCTAGGACTAGTTAAATCTTGATTAGCATATTACAATGCAATCGGTCTGCCAAGGAAAATCTGTGTAGAAAATAAAAAACCCAATTTTAGCAGATGACTCATAAGTTTACGATTTTTTTCCTACTCCCAAACTTCCATGATTTTATACTTTTGGGTGCAGGAAAGCACAATGGTAAACTTATGAGTTAACCACTAAAATAGGGTTTTAGGTGTTTTCACCGAGATATAATTTGGCAGACCGATTGCGTCTTAATATGGGAACCGAGATTTAACTAATCCTATATTTTCCATCTGTGAACTCGATGAGATGATTGTCTGTGCTGCCGCCTCCCGGTCTGGTTGTGCGTATACATTCTTCTACCTGACTAATAAACGCTACGCTCAATATTTTCGATTAAAAACATGTTCTCATACCTAAAATTTAAAGTATTCCCCGATCTTATATTTTAATTCTTTTTAGTCTCCCTGTATAGTTAGCTATATGTATAAACCGGATAAAAAACATAAACATTAAAAAAATGAAAGTTATGAGAAATTTATAAATCACTTAAACTAAACACATCTCAAAGTTTATCCTCAAAAATAAATTCTTTTTGTGCTACGCTTGTGGTGTAAATCTTTATTTGGCGCTTCTTTCTTAATTAAACTTACAGCCAAATGGCTCATTAAGCAAGTATAATTGGCGCTAAATAATTTCATTTTTTAACCGTATACTTAATATCGCATTGTTCTAGAATAATGCTTATTTGCAGATAACTTTAAATGCGAAACCGGAACATATTACAGAAAAATAGCCAATACTGCATTATATAATATTAAATCGATACTTTTTCAAAGTACCTTTCTCAAATAGAGGAAATGGTCTTGGCGAGAAAAGGAAATTTGGCAACATATTTTCTGGATCCTATTTTCTGTTCTCATAGAGAAGAAATGTTTTGCAATAGTTATACAATATATTTCATATAAAAAAGCCAATTTTCTATTTTTATGCAAAAACATAAGTAAATTGTACATAAAAACAATAATAATATTCATATAAATTCTTAAAAGACAAACGAAACATTTTACAAGTTTGTTTTCATTACTGTTTACATCATTTGGCAATAAATCATACTTTCTGAAGCCGAAAATTACGCTAAGCTTTAAATATATATATATATATATAACGCCCATGACTCTACATTAATAAAGTACCATTAATTCTTACTTTTAATTCATCATTTTCAGTGTATTTTTTACGTATATATTTTAGTGGAATTTGAAAAATATTTTTTATAATATTGTGAATAATACAGTTTGATTTTTCCAATGCAATTAGAATATTACTAGTAATATGCACCAGGTGGCGATACTTACGGTATGAATTCGGTTTATGAGTTCGCAACTATCCGGACATTTTCTCCCATACACTTTTTTCTGATTGTAAGGCCTATTATTATGATAAAGTGGCCTTGCTGAACAATATATTTGAGCGACAGAGGGCGCTAACAACGTGAATTTTGATCACGTGTACTGTAGACAAAGGAAACTTAGGGAATGACAAGCCTTGTTATTATGATAAGTTAGCCTTGATTATTAGATACAGTTGCCTTATTTTTATTTTGGAGTTCAATTGCCTTTTGTAAGTTGAGCAGAAGATTTTTGTGTCTGAGTTAGTGTGTGTAAAATAGTAACAGGTTCTGACGAAGGTAAACAGATATCACGGGATTCTTTGATTGGGGTGTTTGTTGATTGTGTTTTGGCTGAATATTTTGATGACATAGACAAGTCAGTCTGGGTGCTAATGTCTTACAGATTAAAGACTGCTGTTTCAATAGGCTTGAGCCGACAGACGGGGTTCTGGATTCTACGATTTTACGAGCTTCTGGGTAGGAAAGATTTTGCATTATTTTTACAGTTAGAATTTATTTTTCACGGATCCAGTTTGGGCAAGAGCGAGAGAAAGCTGTATGATTACCTTTGCAATTTATGCAGCGTTCTGATTTTTCACATGAATTGCTGTCATGGTCAACTTCTGCACAGCGTGCACAGGTAAGGGAACCATGACAGTTAGTTTTGGTGTGGCCGTATTGTTGGCATAAAAACAACGGAGGGGGTTAGGGATGTAAGGACAGACGGGACAACTAAGGTAAGCAGCTTTAATTCTTGTTGGTAAGGTTGGGCTATTAACAATGAGAATGATGTGCTTCGTCGGAAGCACTTGGTCATTTTGACGGATAGTAATGCGTCTTACATCTATAATATTTTGGTCTTTTAGATTTTGTAAAAGTTCATCCCTGGTAGAAAACAAAAGATCTGGCTCGGATATTATGCCACGGCATGTATTAAGGGTTTGATGTGCTTTAACAGAAACAGAGCCTATTTTATTAGAATTTAGTAGAAGTTCTGAATGGCTGGCTGGCGAAACTTCAACAAGTAAATCCCCAGACTGCAACTTTTTTAGGGAATGTGAATCGCCAAAAACAGATTGAAACATTTTTGCAATAAGAAAAGGTGAAGTATTCTTAAATGAATTATCAGAATGGCTGTCAGTACGTTTTACTACAAAAAAGCGAATGTATGGAATATTCTGTACAGTTTGTTGCTCTCCACACGGGAGAGATATAGAAGGAAGTGAATTTCCATCGATATTAGAAAAAAGAACAATTCAGACCCCGGCCGCACCACCCACTACCGAGCCCAACAAGGGGATGCACATTCGTGCACCAGTGCTAACCAGGGCCCATACAGTCACAAGACAAATCTATGTCAGTCTCCACCCTTAACGAGATGACTAGTATTTGCTCGATCACTTGATCCCTAAAGCCAGGGACTAAATCAGCTGACCAGCCGATTGATGCATACGGGACCAATATGCACCTCCCGTCTACCTGAAGCAGAGGCCAAAGCAGTGTGTCGGTTTCCCTCAACTGCCAGGATCTCCTTTTCCAGGGACACGGGTCGCCACGCATGGCCAATACAAGGCGGTTTACAATTCTCCATGAGTTGATATACAGGATGATATCGGCTCATACAGAATTGCCCTCACCTCCGAAAAGGAAACAACAACAAGAGTGACACAAAGGTGAAAGGAAGACAAGATTAGTAAGAGGAAATACAAAAGAGAAAGATCACTCGGGTGCCCCGGGGTTATGAAGTCCGTAAATACCTAAAGAAGGTATCCCCCTAGGGGATAGAGTACATGACTGAAGATTTTTTGATAAAGAGCTAGAGTCATATTCAGGGAACATCTAACCAGGGCCCAAATGGTCACAAGACAATTCTATGTCACTCTGCACCCTTAACGAGATGACTAGTAGTTGTTTACTGACTTCATCCCTAAAGCCAGCTGACCACCCAATTCATGCATACGGGACAAATATGCAACTCCCGTCTATCCGAAGCAGAAGTCAAAACAATGTTGTTTTCCTCAACTGCCAGCATCATCCTTTCTAATGACACAAGTCGCCACACTCACAAACATGTGGGTGATTTACGATTCTCTGCAAGTTGATACAGACAGGATGGTTTTAGCTTTTGCAGAATTGCCCTCACCTCCAACAAGGAAACCACAATGAGAGTGAAACAAAGGAGAACGGAAGACAAGAAAAATTGTGCAGGTGCCCAGGATTGTGAAGCACATAAATACCCCCTAAGAAGGTATCCTCCTTTTGGGGGGGGCGGGTAGGGAGGTCAAGAAGCAGAAAAATCCAGATCAGCCATTTAAAGGATTAATGAGCTTTAGGCCACTGTTGAACATGTTTAATACAAAATAGACCATCCCCCCCCCCCCCCAAGCGATGTCAGAATTTCCTTCTTCCATGGTAAGTTATTTTTTCATCAATTGCATACAATATGGGTGTAGTTTGATTCTAACATATAGTTCTTTTTCTATAAATATACAAATATCTATACTTTTTTTAATGCTTTTATTTGACAGGTAAGTTTACAACAATTCGATGCATAATCAATCATGGTATAAACTTTTGCAGCGCACTGTATTTCTTTCTCACAGTCATTTTAGTTCTTCATACAAATATAAGTTATCACATTAGTAGTACCTTTCGTATTAGCACAAGCTCTCTGTTTTGTGAATCTAGGGATAATACTTTGCAAATCAAGAATTGAGGATATGAAATTTTGCAGTTACATTTTGCAGAATCAAATGGGTCAATTGCAAGAGTGTGCAGAAGATGGAATGTGTTAGCAAACAGTCCAGTTCTCTCAAAAAATGAAAATATGAAATTCATCTTGCAACACAAACTTAAGTGGTGACAAATGGGTCACATCAATTTGATTCCCTTAACCCTAAATTGGAAGGGCTGACGTACGGAGTACACTAATCTGTTCTTTCTTGCTGTTGATAACACACTAGCTAATTATAAGTCTTCACCCTTACTCTATCCTCCTAGAAATTTCTCCCATGTTCAATGCACGTACAGTTGGCAAAAAAATTATTTGTACACTCCAAAATGTTTAATTTTTAACTAAATAAAAACAGATACTTTGTCAAAAATAGTTTTAATACAGTCTGTTTACCATGCATTCCAAATTACACAACAGAAAATTTCGATAAAGATGTAAAATAATTTTGTAACAGGAAAAGTTTAAAAATATCTTGCAAAAAAAGTATTTGTGCATTTCTCCATCCTGATATGTACTGTGTTTTATTGTGTTTATGGTTTAAAGTACCATATGGTTCAACTTATACAGAAGCTGTTAATAATTTTTAACTTCATATTATATTTGTCTGACATTTAATCTAATTTGCTCTTGAAGTAAATGAGAATAGAACCTAAAACTAGAGAGCTATCTCTAGATATATGGAATCCTATTACTAAGCATAATAAAAATTCAAACTCGCAACAAGAATTTGTAAAAGCTATTAAATTACCATTTACAACTATTGGATGTATAGTGAGAAACTATGAATAAATTAAAAGCATCGAAATTCAATGAAAACCAGGACTTCTTAGCAAACTAACAATGAGGGAAATGAGGAGTGTTGTTAAAAAAGTTTTAAAAAATCCTATGCGTTCGGTTCAAAAATTTGCTGGAGACCTTGCAACATCTTCTCGCATCAGAGGAATACCTCAAACAATAAAAAATATTCTTCTCAATGCAGATTTAAAAGGAAGAACCTCAAGGAAAAATCCATTCATTAGCGAAACAAATAGGCGAAAACGCATAGTATTCGCTTTCGCATACAGAAGTAAATCATTGGATTTTTGGAAAACAGTAATTTTTTCTGATGAGGGAAGATTCGGAATTTTCTCACCAAGCATTCGAAAAAATTGGCATAAAAATAAATTTGTTCTAGATTCAAAACGTATACTTCAAACTATGAAGCATGGTGGGGGAATATTATGGTTTTGGGGTGTATAGCTTCTAATGGAGCAGGACATTTAACCTCTTCAGTCCCTGAGTACCCAAATGGGTACATCAGTTTTGTCCCATTTTATTAATGATACTCAAATATAAAGGAAATTTCATTATAAGAATAATATGTTTTGAATTCTAAAATTCGAGCTAATGAAAATAAAACAAAAATCTCGCTCTGAAGTCAAACGACAGAAGAAATAATTCAGTAATAATTAAAAATACTGTAATAATCGCCAGAAGCGAAGAGGTTAAAATTTATTGACAATGGAAGGACAGGTTTAACATATATTGATGTGTCACAGCATAATTTATTAAACCGTGCTAAGAAATTATGCGTAGAGAGGAAGCTTTGCAGGATAACGACCAAAGCATCCTGCTGTGATCACCAGCACATGGTTACTACAATACTCGAAGACGACTGGTAACTCCTCTAAAATATCTAAACTTGAATCCAACAGAAAATTTATGGATGCTATTGGATGCAAAAATTCAAAAAAAAAATATGTATCAGTAAAACACAGTTTTAAAGAAGCTCTTATTGTGTCATGGAATAACATTAACCAGACCACTACAAAAAAGTTGGTGGAATCCATGTCACATCATCTAGAAGCAGTCATAAACACTAAATGAATTCACACAAAATATTAATTTGCATCATTTTACTAAATTTTCATTAATTATATTACAATACATTAATATAGTGTACAAATACTTTTTTGCATTATATTTTTGTATATTTGTTTATTATAATGTAAAAAAACTATTCGTTTAATTTTGTTTTTGCTTCTATAATATTATAATGCATTAAATTAATGTATTACAGTATTTTTTGCTTAAATCTTTTGTTTAATTTCATTATAATTTAAAAAAATGAAGTGTACAAATATTTTTTTTGCCAACTGTAAGCAATCCTTTCAATTTTAATTCTGTTTCCTCCTTTAAGCCAGTTCCTTTAAGCATTTCACATTGGCGAACTCAGTACTCTGTCCCTTTAAGTACGTCAAAAAAAGTTTCTATGGCTCCTGAAAGATTATTTACCATAAAATCGTTAATCCCCCCCCCCCCCCAAATGTGACGAAAAATCATAAAAGAAAAAAAGGGGGGGGAATTACAGGGGATTTTTCCACGATAGTTTCACATAATTTGCATTTTTTGAAAGATAACTGCGGAGATTTTCTCGCTATGACAAAATTTGCATGTTTTTATTGCAATATTTGACAAATTTCAAGTTTTTTCAAGATGCTTGAAAAAATTGGCATTTTTTTCATGATTCTTTGATAAAATGTGCGCTTTTACGAGATTTTTTATGGAATTCGTGCTTTTTAGGCTTTTTTTTAAACAAATTTCGCCTGCATTTTTTTCGACAGAATTTGTTTTTTGTTTTTTTCATTTTTTTACTTTATTTATAGATACGACATGTGTTTTTTCTTACAATTTTTTGACAAAATGTGCTTTCTTTTTGGTGATTCTTTGAGAGATTGATAAATTTTCTGCGATCTTTTGACATAAATGTGTTTTTTTTTTTTAGGGATTTTTTTGATGTAATTTGCGTTTTTTAAATGATCTTTTAATTGCGTTTTTACTGCAATCTTTCGAAGAAATGTGGGGCTTTTGGCGATACTTCGGCAAAATTGATAAATTTTTTTCGTGATCATTTGAAGAAATTTGGAGTAATTTTTCATGATTTTTTGGCAAAATTATCGTTTTTTTCATAGATCATTAGATAAGTTTTCCTTTTTTTTTCATGATTTTTTGTCATAAATATATCTTTTGGGAAAGTTATTAGAATCTCCATCAGGAATAGTCAGTGAAATAAAAGTAGGAAAGTGGTCACTGCCGTGCAGATCATTTGAGACCCAGAAGTTCCATAAGAGATAGAGTGAAGGGGAACAAATTGTTAAGTCTATTGCATGAAAAGTTTGGGTTGGTTCGTGAAAATATCTGTAGTCACCATTATTTAACAGGCTTAAGCCATTGTCAAAAATTAGTTTCTCTATTGTATCCCCACGTGGATTGTTGCCAGTGTTATCCCACAGTTGGCTATGGGCATTAAAATCCCCAATGATAATGATGGGCATGGGGAGTTGGGAAAGAAGAGCTTCAAGATGTGCTGGCTGCATAGTTTGGTTTGGCTGTAAATATATTGTACAGATTGTAATAAGACATTTTATGTGTACTCTGATTGCTACAGCTTGTAAGTTTGTGTTTAAAGTTATGTGAGAATGGGGTAAACTGCGAGAGATGAAAAGAGCCACCCCACCGGTGGCCCTATTACAACTTGTACAGTCTTTTCTATAAGTAACATAGTTGCATAATTTCACTTTGTCATTAGGTTTTAACTAAATTTCCTGGAAAGCTAAGCACAGAGGTTGATGGTCAGAGAGAATGTTACACATGTCGTGTTTATTGTAATAACCACAGCAGTTCTTCAAGATTATATTAGTCATGAATGAGATTGTTAGACATGTATATCTGGGTGATTCTACGATAAGAGGCAATTTGTATGGCAATCCATTTAAAACAGATTTTTTAGTCGATATGTTGCTATTTTTTGCAATGAATCGCATCATCTTAATATACTTTATTAAATAACATCACGATTGAATGCCTAATTAAAACACATTTTTCTGAAATTTCTTACAAAATCTAAAAAAGTCTCTCCCCTGGCATGTCTCCTTGCGGGTTTCAATTTAACTTTCAAACAATACATATATTTTTTTCATCAGATGCTTAGCTAAAGTATGTTTAATTGGAATTTAAGTAATTATACTCTCATATTATAAAATAAAAAAATCTTGTTACTTTCAAATAATTTTTTTAATTAACTTTTGTCCGCTTTTTTGTGTATCTACCCTGTTAAATTTTGTTCCACTGAAACAAATATAAATTCAAGGATGGCTATATCGGAAGTAGCGCTTAAGTACATCTATTGGCTTGAAGTTAGCAATACTAAACGAGCAAGCATTGGTTGTTGAAATAGATCGCAAAATTTCACAATCATTCATTTTTAAAAATTGTAAATTTCAATAATCATTCACTATAAAAAATAAATAAAAAATTGGGTAAGTGTGAAGGCAGATTGCACAGAGGGTTTTGTTTAATATCTCCTTCAAAATATTTTATCATTAAATTGTCGATATAAGTAAATAAAATATTTCATATTGCATGTCAAAAAAGATAAATATCATGATGTAATATTATAAAATAAGTGCGTTTTTCATGTTATTTAATTTATTTAAACTTACGTGCAACAATTAGAAGAAAAGAACAACAAAATATTTTAATTAAAATAAGTTTCTTTTCAAAATTTTATGATTTGTTGTGTGACAGGAGGTATTCAGCTGTAACTACATAAAATTTGAAAACTCTGATTTTTAGTTTTCATGTACGGACTCTGCGACAGACAGGCAGATAGGTTTTTTTTTCTTTTTTTTTTATAAAAAGAATAAAACATTATTTTATATACTTTTATTTTTAAAAAAACCAATTTATACTTTAAAAATAACAGTAAATAAATTCACTTTTATTTCAATATTGTTTGTGTTGTTTTAACGATAAATGCAAATAATAGATGATTCAGAAAATATTTGCAAAACATTAAATTTAGCTTTAAAAAAAAATATTAATTATTATTGATTTTTCTACCAATTTGTATTTATATTCACATTTAATTTGTCTTTATTTCATTGCAGGACCTTTAAATCAGGCATTGTATTGAGATCTTGGTGCTTCAGTTAATCAACCTTTTTTCGAACATGAAGGTTCAAAAATTTCGCCATATATGATATGTGTCATCTTTTAAAAACAGTCCGTAATAAGTTGATGAGTTATGATGTTGAATTAACACAAGTGAAAGAGGGCATTGAACACCAACGAAAGATGAGAACTTCCTGGAAAGATATTGAGCAATTTTAAGACGATTGTAAGGATGAAAATACAGATCTGCTCCAAAACTGACAACCATATATACACTGAAGGGCCAAAAAATGAGGGTGAAGCGTGCAGCTCAAGTATTTAGTCATACTGTTGCTGCAGGACTAAGTATGTCTGTCAGAGAGGGCGTAATACGACCTCAAGCTTCTGGTACAGCAGAGTTCGTTGGCTGCAGGAATGATCTTTTGCTTCAATGAACTCCAAGGAATGTTTTTCTCCAAAACCCCTCACTTCTGCTGCATTGATTAAAACAAACCATGAACAATTTTGGAGAGATATGTGTGATTGGGTCCAAAGCTGGAAGTTTATAAAGCGTGATAACACTGAATCATCATCGAAACCTTGTTAGCAAGGACTCATTATCACACTTAAAGCAGTCCTTGGAGTTTGAGTTTTTAAAAATGAAGGCATTCCTTTCTTATTGACGAACAGATTAAATAAAGATTGTCTTGAGAACATTTTCATCAGTAAGAAGACATGGAGGATTTCGGGGCAATCCAGACTGCAAGGAGTTTCGGCAACTATAAGATATGTGATAGTCCATAATTTTACGAAAAAAGACAGGTCTTAAAACTGTGAAGAAGAAAATACTGAGAATTTTATAATGTTGAATAACATGAATGAGAAAATTGCAGCAGCATGTTTTGAAAATGAACATATGAACACAGAATCTAATATTACTGATACTGAAGATAATAATTCAGAAAATGTAACTAAGTATAAATGAAAACAGAGAAATGACCATAAATAATAATGAAGAAAATTCTATAATAAGAACGGATGAAGACCTTGAGCAAATAAACACAGCAGAAATTAATATCCAAGATAATATATCGGCTTATATTGTTGGTTTTCTTGCAAGGGCTTATTTTTGCAAGAATCCTTGTGAAGAATGCCAACCAATATTAGTCAATGAAAATAAGCATCTAGATTTCCACATATTTTTATTGTATTTTAAAGAATACAAAAAGACTGAGGTTGGTGGCTTAACATGGTCTTCTGATGATTTTTTTCATTACATGAAAAATCTAGGAAAAAAGTACTTTGAATGTATTGATAAGTATTTTCAAAAATAAAATGTTACAAAAAATATATGCTCTGTCCTACAAACCCAAACTCCAGGTCTTTTCAACAGTCATATCCATGAGAAGGCTATCTCATTCATCATACTAAAATTCGTAACAATGATGCTCAAGCATAAAATAAAAATTTTCAATTTAAAAAACACTAATCCGGAACACATAAAACCAGAAAAAGAACATGTGTTCATAATTTTTAATTTCATGTTATGTCATTTTTTTATACCAGTTCTTCTAAAAATATTACATTTTTTTTTTCAATTTTAATTCAAGTTTTCATTCAGTTTATAGCCCTACCTCCTTCAATTATCTCCCTTTTCACATGGGATTGCTTTCTCTAAATGACTAACAATTGATCGAATGAGAAACTCCAGCAGAAAAAAAAAAGTCTCTAAATTATGATTTCATTTATTTCACTTCATGAAAATTTTCAACATTTTCCAAAGTTTTTAACTCAGCTTATAGTCCTGCCCCCTTCCAGTATCTTCCTTTTTACAACAGATTCATTTCTTTGAATGAAAAATGGGTTGTACAAGAAACTCCACTTCTCAAGAACTATGCAATATGACATACCGTATTTACTCATGTATAGGGCACACGTGTGTATAAGGCGCACACTTACTTTACAAGTAAAAATGGCAATTTCTAAAAATTTCGTATATAATGCGCACCATAAATTTGATACGCTATTGAAGAATGACCAAATGAATTTCAGTGAAAAAAAAAAGTCTAAACAAACATTACACCAGACCAGAAAACAAGACGGAAATGCATTTTTAGACTTCGGGTTATAAGAGAATTACGGGAAATAGGAATGAGTGACGGTAAAGAGAATTGCTAATTAGCTTTTAGATAATGTCATTAGCTCTGTTGTATAAAAAACTGAAAGGTTGGTTGGTTGAATAGGGTTTAATGACACAAAATCCCTTTAGGGCCAAGACCAAATCTAAATAGAAAAAAGTTAAAAGCAAGTGATAATATGCGTAATTAAAACCAATTTAAAGTCTACAGTCCTTTGTTAAAAAATGTATTTGCTTACGGGAAAGAAATCATCGTGAAAGGTGCATTTCTCCCAGGAGCATTGAAGAGAATTGGAAGAGTTTACTTTGAAGTGAATGAGGTTTTCTCCACATGCGAGAGCAAGTTGGCTACAATTCATACATCAGGACAAGCAGCCGCTCAAAAGGGAGATCATCCCATATTGGCATACATGATTTCATTAATGGAATCATATTTTTCCTTCCTGAAAGATCTTCAAGTCGCATCAAATCGGAGCCCGCCATTAAAAAACCATTTAAAAAACAAAAATCCCGACCATATAATAGAAATTCTTCGATTTTGCTGTCTATTTTCAAGAGCTTTAGGAGGATATCCAACAAGTAACATTTTATCTTACTTTTACCGTGGTCATCCAGACCCTGTAACAGAAGCTCTATCATTCATAAAGATCTTAGCTCAGGAAGATGATTTGTTCAAGCAAGCGCTGAACTGATTAGAGACATATCCCAACATGAAAGCAACTCAAAATCTCACAATGCTGGTGCAAGACCCTCCCTCTATCAATTGGGACAATCCAGTACTTCCATCAAATATACTCAAAAATTTACTTAGTTCATGTGTGGCTTCAATGACCACTAATAAAGATGTAAGTTTCTTGTTTCATCTAGACTGGGAAGAGGAAGACAAAAAATTAATGGAAGCTATGTCAGCAGCAGAACCAATGGCTCCCAGAAATCTAAATGACCTCTACATGAAAAGTCCAACTGGACAGAGACTTGGATTTTTGGCAACCTTCTCTAATATGAGATCAACACAATTAGCTTTGGGGGATAAAACAAAAGTAGAAGCTGTCAATAAAATTAGAAGATCTGAAAGACTATGGCTCCAACATATGGAGGAAATTTTAATGGAAATAAAAAGAATTAAAATAAAACCTTTCAAGAGATGTCTCACAGAGTTTGCCCAACAACTAAGAGATAAATCCTGGTATCCTATTGGAGAAAAAAGTGTCGTAGGAGTCACAGTCCCACACCCTATAGAACAATTCGAATACATTATTCATGATGATTTTTCTGAATGCCCTCATGAACCATATACTTTAATAATTTATGATCCATCGTGCACCAATGTAAAATACCAGATACATGATAGGCCATGTTATGCAAGAGGGAAGTATGCACCTTATCTTGGGTCACAAACTACAGAGAAGAAAACTGGTACAATGATACCACTCCCTAGATCCACCCCAAGTCTGCTGGCTGCTCAGAGGATTGCACAAGTAATGTTTTGGGCATTTGCAGATTATTTAATCACTCAGTCTATAATTAGATCCATCATAAGATGCAGAACTAACCTGTCTCCAGAAGTGCTAATATTAAGCTCTGGATATGTCTAGGGGGGGGGGGGGGGTCTTTAACCCATCGCTACAATGATCCTATGACAAGCCATGAGTATTTGACTAATCTCAGGCCAAACTTCTTGACACACCTCCACATTGCTTCCGATACGCTACAAGAGTATTCCAGGGGTGCGGTAGATGTTACAATACATTTTCAAGGCATGTTCTTAATGGGTGCAGCATTATTACATATAGAAAATACTATCTAGGATAATTATAAGCACAAATCTACTATGCATGCACACGTTTGATGCAAGACATGCACTAAAGAAATCGTTGATGAAAAGGATAAATTAGGACCAACTACTTTAGAATATCCCAGGTATGATGAATGTCCTTTACTGTATACTGAAATCACAGATCAAATCAACAGTGACATCATATCAATAGAAAACATCATGAATATAACAACTTTAAGTCACAATAATGTTTTGCAAGAAGCTGCAGCATGCATGATTGAAAGCAATCACCATCAAATTATGTCTTCTTCATTCAGAGGAAGAAGTGAATTAATAGTCTGTCCCAGCAGAAAGGGGTTAGATATACAAGAATTCATGGAATAGGATTCCCAAGGTTGGTTAAATCTTTGGCCAAGATATGTATAATGGATCGTGCAGAATCAGCTTTTGATTTATTTCAGACATCTATTATGGAAATAGATGTTTTATGGTTTCAGTTCAAAGAACACCCCATTCTTTATGGAGTCAATTGAGATCACATTTAATACTTCCTGAAGCCAGCAACTGGTTATTAGAGTATAAGCATTTTTTACCATCCACAGAATCATGGAAAGGTGGAAGCTCGTTAGATTTGAAATTATCAAGAATACTAGCTTTCGAAATCAAAAAATGCTTAAAGCGTTCCTCCAGAACCAAGACATTGAGATTTACATTGTCACCTCATCCTTAAGTAAGTTACGCCATGTGCAATGTTGGATGAACAAAGTGATAGTGTATCTACTACTACATAACAAAATCTCTAGATCCGACCTCCAATCTGTCCTAAAGATGAGACCGAAGATCACGAAAGATTTGCTAAGACATCCAAAAAAGTTAACTGACTGGTTATTCACAACAACTTCTCCATATTTAAGCGTACAAGAAAGAATAGAGTTTGCTGCATTAAACAGAATTAAAGTATCTATTAATCCACCTGCAGTAACAAAAAGACCCTATAGGAAAAATCCACCTTAATGTTCATGAAGCTGAGGATGAAGAAAAAATGGATACAGATGACCTAAATCCTCCAATTTATATCCTTAAAGAATTTATAGAAGATAGTAGTGTGCAGACTCCTATAGTCTTCGAGTACGACTTCTCTTGTATCTCTCAGAATTTAATGCTTCTATCAACACCAGCCATACCTGGTTGTTTGACTACGAACAAGTACTATGTATATTAGATACATTGATAAGCAGACAATTAGTATGTACATATACTGGTATGGCAGAAGCAAATCCTACCATATACACCCCCAAAGTTTCAACAACCTCAAATGTTACAAGTGGGGAGACAGACTTCTATTAGAACATGGTAACCAAGCATATAAATTGATCAAGTTTTGGGAACCTATCATATTAGGATCATTAATAAACAAAGTTGACACCTGGAGTTTAAAAGGCAACTTTCTACAAAATATGATCTATGATTATCACCAAGTAGCTAGACAATTAGGCATTGAATGCGAAGAAGGAGATAGAAAGTGTGGGTTGTGTGCCTTGAATGAAGACTGTATCAACACGTTAACCAACCCATTTGAACTGTCTGAGCTGTTTGGACTTTATCGACACTGGGGACATCCAACAGTAGATCTGCAAAAAGGCAGGAAATATTTCGTAACCTTTTTACTTTCTGGAATATTCCCGGGATTTTAATTTTATTTTTTATTTAACATCGCGTGACCGGTGTTAATGCGCATTGTTAAAGGGATTGTTATTTGCGAGGAAAAATATAGATCCTGCCCGAGGACACGCCTCCTTAGACCAATCAGAGCTGATCATCTTTTGACATTTAGACTCGAGTTAATCCTAATTGGATTTTTAAATTGATTGACGAGGAGTAGGAGGGAGCTAGTTTGTCGTGAAAATGTTCCTTTTTCATATGGTTTTTTTAGGAGGGTCAGAATGCATCTGTCTTAACTATTAAGACGTTTGTTTGGTTTGTCCGATAAATTGGAATATCTAAATATGTCGATTATTTCATGAAGTTTGGAGTACTTGATGTGTGCAACGCTTAATGCTGGAATGACTTCGCTTGCCTTATGATTTATAATAAATATGAATTGCAAAGACTGATTGACTTGATTTTTTACGGGGAAATTCCCAATAAAACTCCTTCGTTGCTTGAAAATTTACACTACGGCTACAGAACCTTGCTGCTGATTATTAGATATTAATAAATGTGCTGTATCAACCCTGGTGATGCACTGGAGCTTGTATGGTGTTGTGGAATCTCGCAGTCGTCGCCGTTCTCGTTACATATATATATATGTGTGTGTGAGTATTATATAAACATTTCATTTTGCAATATTCATCTAAATTATTCTAAATTTCCAGCATATTCTTTATCTTCATTTTTTTAAATAATATCTTTTATTTGTTTCTATTTAATTTCCCTTTAAATTTTTTTTACCTACGAAAAATTTTTGAACACCGACTCAAAAAAAGTTCTGTATCACGTCAGCATCATGACATGGTAAATGAACTTATTTCAGAAATATTTTCATTCCGTAAATCACAGTATAATGCAACGGAATTTTCACGCGGATTATCAATTGTTTTTCTCATGATAATTCTGTCCACAGGAATAGTAATTTTCGGGGTCTCCTGTACCTCTGAAAGTTCTGAAGGCCATGGCCATCTCTATATAATTTTTAAATATCGTTTACAGTCGATTTTACCAATCGATAACTTTGCCACAAAATCTCGAGAAGATTGGCCTTTTAGTGACAAACTACTCACTCATTTATGAACAATAATTGTTGAACTTTACAATTTTGAATTCAAACTATGCTATACACGTTGATTAATTCATAAACAGAATCAAAAAACACTTTACCGATAGAAAAAACTAAAGAATGATAAGTGGCCGGAAACTTTTGAATATGGGAACTTCGAATTCTCTCCCTTTGCATGAAGCATCTGCAGAATTCAATCAAAATGATCACGTGGTCAGAGGTCATTCACATATTCCTAACTTTTGAAGCAATTGTGCTTCTTCTTTGCTGAAACCTTTTGGTAAATAAATCGAAGAAACTAACTGGCTGGAAACTTTTGACTGCCACTGTATATTTAATAATTCAATATTTTTTTTATCAACTATGCCACCTCCTAAACGAAAAGAACAAAAAATGTAATGCAAGTCATGCAATTCGGTTTTGTTGAGACATCGTTTTATAGATCAACTGGACATATTTCTGCAGTCGTTTTAGGTAGGAATGTGAAATTCAAGGAAACAAATAATAAATAACATATGGTAGTATATTATAAATTTTTCCCCTAATAAGGTAAAGAAGGTCGAAAATTTTTAAATATTTGGTATATCTATCTCATCAGCCGTTTTAGATAGAAGTGTAGAATTAATGAATGATGTAATAATGAATGATGAATTAATGCATGATCAGTATGGATGGTAAATTGTACACCGTGAAAGTAATGATAAAATTTATCTAAAGTATCAATGATAGCAAGACACTCTAATTGGGTAATGAAATAATTTTTCTCATAACTTCTCAATCCTCTAGAAAAATAAGCAATCAGATGTAAAAAGTTATTATAGTCGGGTTGTTTAAGAACTGCACTTACCCTCTAATAACTAGTTACTGACTTTAGTGAATATCATGAACAGATTCCAATAGAAGATTGGACAGATCTATGTTTTAACAAGCTGTTTGAATTTGATTATTATGAAGACTGGAGTCAACTAATTGAGGACAAAGCTATTGCTCCATATCTTTCAGATTGGAAAACTATATATGACAAGACTCTGTTAGATTTCATTTCAGATGAGAGTAAGAAATAGCAGAAGAGTTATAGAATGTTTAACAAAAGAAAAAGTTGACATAAAAGGAATATGTCAAACCATAATGAGAAGGCAGACCCCCGACGACTGGAATATATTGTTCCTCCATGCTAAAGAAAGGGAAATGAAAGTGGACCCCAGGATGTTTGCCATGATGGTCTTAGAAATGAGACTGTATTTTTGTGTCACAGAGGCAAATATTGCAAAAAACATCATGCCATATTTTCCCCAACAAACTATGACAGGGATCGATTTAACTCACAGGCTACTATTTCTTACTAAGTAGTCTGAGGAAACAAACCTTTTATTTTCAGCTTTCATAAACTTGGATTTTGTTAAGTGGAACCTCCAATGGCGGATGGAGACTACATGTTTGGAACCCCCGGGTTATTGACGTTCACTCATGAATTTTTCAGTAATTTAAATGTATTCATATCTCACAGATTGACAGTAACTCCTGGGACTCGTCAAGACTTATTTTTACCAGCTGAAGAGTCGTATTGTTATTGGACTGGTCATCTCGGAGGATTTGAGGGGCTTAGGCAAAAAGCATGGACATTAGTCACCACAGCTTTGCTTCTAGAGGTCAGCCGTCTAACTGAATTCAACATAATAATTACTGGGCAAGGTGACAATCAAGTTGTCAAGCTCTTTCTTCCAAAAATAGACGTTGATATGAGTAATGATCGTTATATCATTCAATATGATGAGTACATATTGGAACAGATAAAAACATTCATGGATGGATACCTTGACAAACACAGCGGCTGAAATTGAACTACCCATAAAAAGAGAAGAAACTTGGATAAGCACCAATGTCAGACATGCTACAGGCTCAGCAAGAAAAAAAGCTGAACTTTCACGGCCTCACAGACTTTGGCGAAATCTACGTTTTTCTGCAATTTTTTTAACAAAATTAGTGTTTTTCGCGACCAATTGACGAAAACTGCACTTTTTTCTCCCACAGCCTTTTTAATGAAGTTTGCATTTCTCCAAAATCCTTTAGTGAAATTCGCGCTTTTTCGTTGTATTTTCCTTGATTTTTCATCAAAATTTGCATATTTTCCGCAATCTTTCGTCAAAATTTGCATATTTTCCACGATCTTTCATCAAAATTTGGGGCATGGGACATGGGTTGCCACGCATGGCAAACACGTGGGTGGTTAATGAGTCAATATACATGATATCGGCCCATGCAAAATTGCCCTCACCTGTGGAAAGGAAATCACGACGAGTGTGAAACAACGATGAAAGGAAGACAAGAGAAGAAAAAGATCACTATGGTGCCCAGGCTTGTGAAGCACGTGAATGTCTTAAGAAGGTATACACCTGGTGGTAAAAATTAATAAGAAGACACCACATAACTAGTATATTGAGAATAGTTTTTGATGCATCTGCTCATGTATTAAATTCTCTTTCTCTCAATAACTGTATTCATCCAGATCCTAATTTGTAACTAGTAATGTTTTATATTTTGTTATAGGTTTGATTTCATACAGTTGCTTTTACAATTGATATGAATCGGTTAATTTTAAAGATATTAGTAGATGAAAAAGGATGCATTTGGTGGTGTTAGAACTTTACAGTAGTAAATTAGTGGCGATTCTTCATTGAATAATGGGGTCAATTGACCCTTTTTATTTTGCTGATAAAGCGAACAAAATCCTAAATGGAACTGAACCGAGTGACCTAGCTGCAACATGGAAAGAATTTCCAGGCCTGACTGATAGTACACAACATAATATAGTCTATTCTTTTCTGACGGATTGTGATACCTGCATTAATCCCCTAGTACAGAATCCTAGCTATGCTCAAAGGAAACGTGAGTAACCTTTTGACTGATAATGTTTTATTTAACGAGTCATTTGACCCAGTTAAATTAAGTAAATTGTGCAAATTTAAGCAATTTATTCTAATTTATAAATTATTTTTTTTAAAAATCTACGTTCAGAAAAGAAAGCTGATTTCTTTTCCAATAACAGGCCTTAGCAAAAATTTATATGATTATATAAGGAAGTTTAAGAAACCACTATGCAAGAAAATTCAAATTTCAAAAAAGGGGCCAGTAAAAATTATATTTCATTTGTCACTGCAGAATCCATCAAGCAAAAAATATAAAATAATTCAAGTTCGGGGATGTAAAAGAAAATGAATGAACTAACATAAAATATGTTGTTTTAATGCAATAACAACACACCTTAATTCAAAATAATAAAGCTAATAGAGACGTACAATCAAGCATCAAGTGAAAAAGTTGCATCATCCTGTCAAGTATACTGATAAATAAAAAATACTTAACAAGTGATTTTTTTTGTGTGTGTGTGTGTGTTTAAGATAAGACAAGTGATGGGACAAGTTACCAGAATAATCCTAACTCATTTTTACAACTTCTTGATCCCTGAATATATGTTTAACAATAGTAATTACTATAAAAATTACTGAACTTATAAATTGGTTCAGATGAAGGGGTCTTATCAAGCTCCTTTTATAAGCTTGATTGTTTAACAAAATTTGAATGGATAAATAGCAAGAATATTCTCATCGTGTGATGATAGGTAGTGTTAGTATGGCCATAAGCTAGTATTTATAACAACGGAAAGGGTTTGGAATATATGGATGAACTGGACAACTCAGTCAGCTTTAATTATAGTTTAAAAAATAAGCCTGTGATCGTTAGAAAAATGTGCTTTGTTGGAAGCACTTTTGTCCATTCTGACAGATAGTAATGTGATGTGCATGGTGCATCTATGATAGTTTGTCCTTTTGCATTTATTAGAAGGTTTGATTCTAATATTACTCCAAGAATTGTATTTAAGGTTTGATGTGCTTGAACAGAAACTGAAAAGGAACCTACATTCTGCAATAGAAGAGCACTTGTGAATTTTTGGATGAAGTGACCTCAATAAACAAAACCCCAGACTGTATGTTTTATTTTTACAATCATCTTCAAATACAGAATGGAAAAAGCTAAAGTTCTATTAAAAGAACTATCAAATTTTGAGTGCATTTAGCTATAATTAAACGTGTAAAAACTTCCTTCTGTACAGTTTGTTGCACTACACAAGGAAGAGATATAGAAGGAATCTAATTCTTTCTATCCATAATAGAAAATAAACATTTCAGACCTCGGCCGCACCACTCACTACCAAGAACAACAAAGTAAGACATTTGTGCAACAGTGTTAATCAGGGCCCATATAGTCACAAGACAACTCTATGTCAGTCTCAACCCTGCACCCTTTCACCTTTATATAAAGCAGAGGCCAAAGCAGTGTGTTGATTTCTCTCAACTAACAGGCTCCCCCTTTTCAGAGACACTGGCAAACAGGCGAGTGGTTTACAATTCTCCATGCATCAATATACAGGATGATATCGGCTCATGACGAATTGGCTTTACCGACAACAAGGAAACCACAATGAGAGTGAAGTGTAAAGTAGAAAATGATCATTCAGGTGTTCAGGGTTACAAAGCCTGTGAATACCTAAAGAAGGCATTTCCTTCGGAGAATGAGTGTTGGAAGAAGATAACAGTTGGGTGTGTGATATTTTTTCTTCAGTTCTACATCTTAAGGACATGTTATGTATATAAAATGAGTTAAATCTGACAAAATTTACAACTTTTATGATTTTTTGTATATCTATTCTATTCTGTTCAAATCTGAAAACTTTGAGCATGATGTGCGAACAGAAGATATCAGATTTCAAACATGTGCTTGTGACATGAGTAGCAACTTTTCCAAGCTGGCATGATTCAATACAAAATCTTTTGTTTTTTGCTCTGGTCTAATATACACTAGTTTGTTTGTTTGTTTGTTTTTTTGTTGTTGTTGTTATTTTGCACCTTTCACTAATTACTTTTCTTTCTTACTCCCTCCCCCCACTCCACTCCTAAAGATGCCCTTATTTAACCTTTAGACACTTAAAGATTAAATTATAGATTTGTGTCTGTCAGAAAAGTAAAATGTTCATTTTATGAATAACTATCTCTAATGAAAATCCTGACTGTGCCACTGTCTACGGTATAATATTTGATTTGTGTGTTTATATTAATTTATCTTTTTTTTTCTATCTATTCTATTTATTTTCTATATCTTTTTATCTATATTCTATCAATTCTTTATTTGTAAATAAATAAATTTTATACACAAAATAAAAATGATTTTTCTTATTACCCTGTAGATATTTATATTATTTTACAAGTCAGTCATCCACTTTTTTGTGTCTTGGTGGGACAAGTGACTCAACAGCTAGCGCCAATTCTTCTGAAACACATGTACCAGTTTTTATTCCTAGGCCCCTAGCTTGTCACATTTTGAATGTTTTTAAGACTGTTATAAAAAGTCAAACAGGACAAAGTCAAACAAGACATTAATTGCTTATGAAACAGGTAAAACTGCTGATCAATTAGGAGAAATTTTAGAAGAAAAAAAAAATGAAGATCAATACATGGATAAGGATAATACAGATGCTTTTACAACAGTAAGTGAATGGATCCGGTTAGCCCAAGCTGTTCTAGTCACATGGCTACAACTCCGATTCAAAAAATTAGAATAATGTAAAAAAGAATGAGTTTGATGTTGCTTGATGTTTGTTTGATGTTTGATGTTGAATTTGCATACTGCGTCCAGGAAAAAATATATTAAAAGTATCTAATTATCTTCAGAGCATTTATAAATATAACATAAATATTTATTTTTATCTGATATATTAATAATTAACTATTTAAAAAATATTAGAATAATTCAAAGAAATAGAATACCTCGATAGCATGGTTAAAAAAATTAGAATATTCAAATTTTTCTTATAAGTTGAGAGAATGGCTGCGGGATTAACATCTGTGGGACTATAAAATGTGCTCCGTTGAAAATGAAAAGTCGTTTGGCATTTGATTGTAGTGTAGTATTTGCTTAATATGAGACGAAAGAGCGATTTATCCGAGGCTGTGAAATATCATATTGTGTACTTGCACGAAATAGGAAAAACACAACTTTTTATAGCAAAAGAAAGGAAATGCTCTCAAGCACGTGTGAGTAGAGTTTTGAGAGAATATTCTAATAATAAGTGTTTTCAAAATAAACACTTTAAAAGTGGTCGAAAGCCAGTAACTTCAAGAAGAGATGAAAGGCAATTGAAAAAGATTGTGAAGAAACATCGTTTTCGGAGTGTGAGATATGTGCATAGAAAATGGAAAGAAATGGGTATAAATGTCTCCAAATCTACAACACTACGACGACTTCGCAAATTAGGTTTTAGATCACATGTGCCTAAGATAAAGCCATTCTTATCATCTAAGTAAAGGGCTGCTAGAGTTAAATGGTGTAAACAAAGGCTATTTTGGGATCACGACTATTGCAAAAAGATACTTTTCAGCGATGAAAGTGTGTTTTGTGTGTCTCGCGGAAATCAAGGTATATGTGTCTGGAGACTCAAACATGAAGCTTATAAGAAAGAATGTTTAAAACGTTCGGTTAAATTTGCGACCTCTGTTATGGTATGGGGCTGCATGACTGCTGAAGGCCCAGGCAGGTTGTGTATTGTTTCCACAACAGTCAATTCAGAAGTCTATAAAGAAATTCTTGAACATTTCATGATTCCTTCAGCTGAGGATTTATGTGATGACGATTTCTTGTTTCAGCAAGATTTAGCTTCTCCCCACACTTCCAAATCAACAACTAAATGGCTCAAAGATAAGGACATAGCTGTACTCCCTTGGCCTGCAAACTCACCCGATCTAAATCCTATCGAGAATTTGTGGGGAATTATGAAGAAACGACTTCAAGAAGTTGGGCCTAGAGACAAAAAAGAACTTATTTCTAGTATAAAGAGCATATGGGCGAATTTGGATAAAAAACATTGTGAACCTTTAGTTAAAAACATGCCAGAACGTTTAAGAGCTGTCATTAAAGCTAAGGGTGATGCAACAAAGTACTGATTAGCAAGTAAAAATACTTAGAGTTTAAATTATGTTCAATATATTTTCTTTATTCTAATTTTTTGAACCATGTTAGAAAGTCTAATAATTTGAATTTTTTGTTGTTAGCTGATTTAAATATATTTTCTATTTCATTGTAATGTGTTTACATTTTTATAATCTGCAAAATATGCAGATTCATATTATAGTACTTTATATTTGATATTGTTGATTATTTATTTGATAAATTCAATTTTCATTTCCCTTGACCGTATTTCTTTTCATTATTATAATTTTTTGAATCGGAGTTGTATAACTGACCAGCATTTCATTTTTAGAGGGCATAACAGAAAGATTGCCTTTAGAAATGAAACAATTAGTGGTGACAAGTGCACATTCTGGTATGAACGAATGGAGGGAATTAAGTCTTTGAACTGAGCAAACTGCAGTCAAAATGAAGGGCATTGAAAATAAAACTGAATCCTACCCTCAGAATTTATCCATGTTTTGACAATGACAACCATTCTGACCATTTCTGACAATATTCTCAAAGACCGTAAAATTGCCAGGTCTCTCACCAATCTCCTCCTTTTGCTCCAAAACCTACAAAGAAATTTTTTAAATACCTTCAGACCTTTGAACAGAGACAACATTATAAGATCATTATTGCCACCATTGCTGTGCTGTGTCCATACAAACTTGGACATTCCAAATGCGTACCATAGGGTATGAATTAGCCCCTTTTGAAAACAAACATTAAATGCCACCTCCCTAACACAAAATCAAATTGCCTCAACCCAGAATCCTGCAAACATATACAGAGCTTCAACGTAACTCGAGAAAAAACGAAAGACAACTAATTGTACCTGGGTACATCAAAGAAAACAAATGTCAAAAGGTTAAGCATGTAAAAAATGACAACTCACTACCTTGTTTGATCAACACAGGAAGTTCTATTAGTGCGATTTCAAATCATTTAACCCATAAATTTAATCTTAAAAAATATACAAGGTACAGAAAAGTACATCAATCACACAAATACAAGATGTTCTTACTTTGAAGGAAAAATGCCTAGTTAGATTGTAATGGCTTTATTGGCATGACGTCACAAACCACCATCATGTGATTTCCCTGCTGTGTTTATATTTGTTTTGCATTGTGCTTCATTTTTCACATATCTGATTCTTTTTAATTACACATATACTATTTACTTCAGATCTACTATTCACTACTTCACATATACTATTCACATCCAGATGTCATAAAATGTATACAATTCTGTTAGCCAAAGATAGAGGAAAATTTTAAATTTCAAAATAAAATCCTGTATATGTTTTAAAGTTAAGATCACCCCAATGAGGTTTGTCAAGATAGGTGATAATGAATTAAAATGAATTCTATATAAGTTCCTCCAACCAAGACAGTCAGTTAAAATGTGGTGAATGGTGAAATGAATAAAATGACAGTGTGAGCACATGGGTGCAACTTCCCGAAGTAAGATGTTTATGAGTGATCCCCGAATGTCCAATTCTCAGACGAGTCAGAACAATACCTGATTTTCTCCGATAGTTTGGAGGCTAGGTCATGATGATAGGTTTAACACGGTGTAGTTTTAACTGTGTTCCAGATTTCAACTAGTTTGCCACTTATTATGAATGAAAAATTTTATTAGTTTATGAGTGGAATTTTATATTTTTAATGGATTAAGAGGATGTTTCGCTGCTTCGTCAGCTTTTTCATTTCTAGTAATACCCATATGTCCCGGTACCCAGGAAAATAAAATGCTATAGCCATGTGTTGTCAATTCATTATAAAGATCTAGAACGGAGGTGAAAAATGGATGCTTATTAAATGATTTAATTGCATCAATAGAACTACTGGAGCCAGTATATACAAGGAAGGATGACTATGATGAGAGATGTGCAACATTGCTCTGTGTATCACAACCAATTCAGCAATAAATACGGAAGTTGATGAATAAACACGCTCCACAGCTCCATATAAATATCTGAATATAATAAGAACTTATAATGTCTCTTAAATTAAATGTGCAATGTGTTTGGCCAAAGGAGCAGAAGGTCTATGCAGAATGATATTAGGTGGATTTGGATGTGAAAGCGTCTTTTATGACTTTCTATTAGAGTCTGCAGACTTTGAGGCACATAGATTACCTCACTATATTTCTGCTGAAATAAGACTGAGCATGAATAAGCATAAGCTACTTAGAGCTCTAGGAAGTGCAGAATACAGAGGAGACTTCTTATCAAAAACAACAACAGACTGGATTTGATCTTTACATCTGCACAAAGTTCAAGTAATCACCAGTGACGAAGAAATATCCAGGGATCCTAGTCCGATCATATATGCTAGGTTGTTACATAAAATTTTGAGAATTGCACAAAGGCACCTCTCAAAAGATGGAGTGGTGATTTTTAGTCATTCTCTAAGTTTCCTAACCCTTCATCCATCAAATTAAGCATGTGTGCAGGATGGTTTAAAATGGTGAGGTTAGTTGTACCAAAGTCTCCTTCACATGAGTCATGCGAGTACTTCATAGTCATGAGAGAACCTAGCCATAGATTGTTCTCAATGAGGTTGTTGCAAAATGACTCAATATGAAGTGGAGAATTACAAGAACAATGACAGGATTTTTTTTTTTTTTTTTTTTTTTTCCAAATCTTTACATTATATTTTACTTTTTGACAGAGATTAAGTTTTGAATTTCTAAAAGCAGTTTGATTATCTGTATTATATAAAACTGAATTATATTAAAGTATGGTATTATGTTCGTTTACATCTTAAATTTATTTTAAAATGATATAAAAGAAAAATCGATTTAAATCGATGATTTTTTTAAATCAGTCGACTTAAATCATGATTTAAATCAACGTATCATGCTTAAAAGGGATTTTTTTTACAGAACATGATTTACGACTATCATCAGGTTTCACAAGAGATGGGTATACAATGTGATTAAACCTTTGGAAAATACAGCTGGTGTGCTCTCAATTAGGATTGTATTTTGCAATTGAGTAATCTTTTGAATTATCAGAACTGGGGACATCCAACTGTTGAGTTGGAAAAAGGTTGCAACAAAGTACAAGAAGTTGCAAAAAAGAATAAGCCTTTTAATCTTGTGACTAATCAACAAGTAGTAGGCAGCTTTTAATTCATCCAGAACTACATTACCTACCATGGCCATACATCAAGGAGTTTGTGCTCAAAAACACAGTAAATTGAGAGCTGCCTTAGAGGCTGGAGTGTATGAGTCACTGACTTCAATGAGTACCATGCTAGTATATCTATTGAGGACTGGTTTTACATCTGGTTTAACAAGATCTTCAAAATTCGACTACTTTGATGATTGGAGTCAACTGACAGAGGATAAAGCAATCGCTCCATACTTAACAGATTGGAAGATCATAAATGTTGAAACGTTGTTAGAATTTATTCCAGATGAAAGATTAAGTCCAGTAGAAAGGTAATAATAGAATGTCTAACCAAAGAAAGAGTAGATAATAAAGGAATATGCAAAAAAATCATGGAGAAGAGAAACACTGAAGACAAACATTTTGCTAGTTCATGACAAGGAAAAGGAGATGAAAATTGATTCAAGACTATTTGCAATGAAGTTTCTTGAAATGAGGTTATACTTCTGTATGACAGAAGCCAACATCACGAAACACATAATGCCTTACTTCCCTCAGCAAACAATGCCCCTCTCAGAAAATGATCTTGCACATAGATTGTTATTCTTGACTAAAGAAGCAGAAGAGATCTGTCCATTGATTCCAGCCTTCATTAATCTAGATTTTGTTAAGTGGAATCTCCAGTGGAGAATGGAAACTACCTGTATGATATTTCAGTATATAGATCAAATGTTCAGAACCCCTGGGTTGCTGCTACATACTCATGAGTTCTTTGAAAACTTGAACGTGTTCTTATCACATAGATTAAGGATACCTCCATGAACTAATAAAAAAGGGTTCTTGCCTTCAAAAGATTCTTATTGTGTAAGCATTTGGGAGGATTTGAAGGCTTGAGACAAAAAATTGGACTCTTGTAACCATTGCTTTGTTACTAGAGGTTAATAGATGAACAGGTTTTCAAATGATTATAACTGTACAAGGAGATAATGAAGTTGTGAAAATATTCCTCCCAAAAGCCAACGCTGACATGAACAATGGCCAGATACATAGCTCAATATGAAGAGTATATAATCTGTCAAATACAGGCATTTATGGACACATTAACTAGAATTGCAGAAGAGCTCAGTCTTCCTATTAAAAGAGAAGGTATGTGAATCTGCACTAATGTGTTTGGTAAAGAAAAGAAATAATTGTTAAAGGTGTTTTTTTACCATAAGCTCTCAAGTGCATCATAAGAGTTTATTTTGAAATTAACGAAGTATTTGCAACTTGCAAGAGCAAATAAAGAACCATCCATACTTCAGGACAAGCTGCCATCCAAAAAGGAGAGCTGGCTTGAACCTATTTTAGCATACACCATATCGTTAATGGAAGTCTACTACTCCTTCCTCAAACACGCTCCAGGTTCCATCAAATTGGAGTCTAGCATTAAAAACTTATTTGTCAGGGAAGACTTCTGAACACATAATAGAGATCCTCTGTTTTTGCTACCTATTTCCTAGGGCTTTGGGAGGTATCCATAAGTAACATTTTATTGAAGTCACCCTGATCCAGTCACAGAAACACTATCTTTTTTCAAAATCCTATCTTTTGAAAATCCTTTATTTTTGCAAACTATTGACTTTGTTAGAGACTTTTCCAAATATGAAGCCAAATGTTGACCTCACTATGTTAATACAAGATCCTCCGTCCATCAACTGGAACAACCCAGTGTTACCGCCTAATATTTTGAAGAGTTTGTTAAGCTCATGTGTTTCATCTCAAGAACCATGATGTTTCTTTCTTATTTCATTTAAAATGGGAAGATGAAGAACTTATGAAATCAATGGCAGCGTCTGAGCCATTGCTCATTATACTAAAAGAAGTATATAAGGAATATTGGAATTTGGAATTTACCAAAAGAAACTACCCCATCATTTTTAGAATGACCCAAATATGTGCTTACCTGAGGGAGTTTGAAATATTCCTCTTTAATCTCCCAGTAATTATTTAATTTTCAGAGAAACTCTGTGGTTTTTACAAAAACAATAAGATAAGAGAATTTTATGTTTTTGTGGTTATTTCTGTTTAACTAATTTAATTATGTTATATAATTTTAGGATGATAGACACATTCTAAAAGAAGAGGTCTATAGGTGATATCTACAAAGAATGGAAGGACATCAAACTGGAACAACCCAGTGTTACCGTCTAGTATTTTGAAGAATTTGTTAAGCTCACGTGCTTTATCTACAGCCAAGAACCATAATGTTTCTTTCTTATTTCATTTAAAATGGGAAGATGAAGAACTTATGAAATCAATGGCAGCGTCTGAGCCATTGCTCATTATACTAAAAGAAGTATATAAGGAATATTGGAATTTGGAATTTACCAAAAGAAACTACCCCATCATTTTTAGAATGGCCCAAATATGTGCTTACCTGAGGGAGTTGGAAAAATTCCTCTTTAATCTCCGGTAATTATTTGACTTTCAGAGAAACTCTGTGGTTGTGTTATATAATTTTCAGGATGATAGACCCATTCTAAAAGAAGTGGTCTATAGACGATATCTACAAAGAATGGAAGGACATCAAACTGGAACAACCCATGATTTTTAGAATGGCCCAAACATGTGCTTACCTGAGGGAGTTGGAAAAATTCATCTTTAATCTCCCGGTAATTATTTAACTTTCAGAGAAACTCTGCGGTTGTGTTATGTAATTTTCAGGATGATAGACCCATTCTAAAAGAAGAGGTCTATAGACGATATCTACAAAGAATGGAAGGACATCAAACTGGAACAACCCATCATTTTTAGAATAGCCCAAATATGTGCTTACCTGAGGGAGTTGGAAAAATTCATCTTTAATCTCCCGGTAATTATTTAACTTTCAGAGAAACTCTGCGGTTGTGTTATGTAATTTTCAGGATGATAGACCCATTCTAAAAGAAGAGGTCTATAGACGATATCTACAAAGAATGGAAGGACATCAAACTGGAACAACCCATCATTTTTAGAATAGCCCAAATATGTGCTTACCTGAGGGAATTGGAAAAATTCATCTTTAATCTCCCGGTAATTATTTAACTTTCAGAGAAACTCTGCGGTTGTGTTATGTAATTTTCTGGATGATAGACCCATTCTAAAAGAAGAGGTCTATAGACGATATCTACAAAGAATGGAAGGACATCAAACTGGAACAACCCATCATTTTTAGAATAGCCCAAATATGTGCTTACCTGAGGGAGTTGGAAAAATTCATCTTTAATCTCCCGGTAATTATTTAACTTTCAGAGAAACTCTGCGGTTGTGTTATGTAATTTTCAGGATGATAGACCCATTCTAAAAGAAGAGGTCTATAGACGATACTTACAAAGAATGGAAGGACATCAAACTGGAACAACCCATCATTTTTAGAATAGCCCAAATATGTGCTTACCTGAGGGAGTTGGAAAAATTCATCTTTAATCTCCCGGTAATTATTTAACTTTCAGAGAAACTCTGCGGTTGTGTTATGTAATTTTCAGGATGATAGACCCATTCTAAAAAAAGAGGTCTATAGACGATACTTACAAAGAATGGAAGGACATCAAACTGGAACAACCCATCATTTTTAGAATAGCCCAAATATGTGCTTACCTGAGGGAGTTGGAAAAATTCATCTTTAATCTCCCGGTAATTATTTAACTTTCAGAGAAACTCTGCGGTTCTGTTATGTAATTTTCAGGATGATAGACCCATTCTAAAAGAAGAGGTCTATAGACGATATCTACAAAGAATGGAAGGACATCAAACTGGAACAACCCATCATTTTTAGAATAGCCCAAATATGTGCTTACCTGAGGGAATTGGAAAAATTCATCTTTAATCTCCCGGTAATTATTTAACTTTCAGAGAAACTCTGCGGTTGTGTTATGTAATTTTCAGGATGATAGACCCATTCTAAAAGAAGAGGTCTATAGACGATACTTACAAAGAATGGAAGGACATCAAACTGGAACAACCCATCATTTTTAGAATAGCCCAAATATGTGCTTACCTGAGGGAGTTGGAAAAATTCATCTTTAATCTCCCGGTAATTATTTAACTTTCAGAGAAACTCTGCGGTTGTGTTATGTAATTTTCAGGATGATAGACCCATTCTAAAAAAAGAGGTCTATAGACGATACTTACAAAGAATGGAAGGACATCAAACTGGAACAACCCATCATTTTTAGAATAGCCCAAATATGTGCTTACCTGAGGGAGTTGGAAAAATTCATCTTTAATCTCCCGGTAATTATTTAACTTTCAGAGAAACTCTGCGGTTGTGTTATGTAATTTTCAGGATGATAGACCCATTCTAAAAGAAGAGGTCTATAGACGATACTTACAAAGAATGGAAGGACATCAAACTGGAACAACCCATCATTTTTAGAATAGCCCAAATATGTGCTTACCTGAGGGAGTTGGAAAAATTCATCTTTAATCTCCCGGTAATTATTTAACTTTCAGAGAAACCCTGTGGTTGTGTTACCAGGTTTTCCCTAAAGTTCTGCACCATCAATGGTATGCAGATTTCGACGTGGATCGGACGACAGAGTAAGATGCGCATGCGCTAAAAAGTGCTGCCAGGTGAACAGGTAGAGGTAATAGAATAGTGTGTATGCTCATTGAGAAGAATAGCGTCCGTAGTAGTAGTGTGAAATCGTGAAAGATGTGCGATTCAAAAACCGCGACACGTGCCGTGCTTCATTTTCTATGGAAAAAAGGCCTAAGTGCGAAAGCGGCTAGCGAGGAAATCTGTGCAGTTGAAGGACCTGATACGATCAATCGATCGACAGCATCCCGGTGGTTCAAACTTTTTTCGTCTGGCGATTTGAGCCTGGAAGAGCAGCCTCGAAGTGGACGGCCAAAATTGGATGTTGGGACCGCTGTAGCAGCTGCTGTCATGGCCGAACCTCAAACCAGCACACGTGTGATAGCCCACAGGTTAGGGGTATCCAAAAATACAGTGCACCGGAGGCTCCTTGAACAGGACTTCAGTAATAAGCGACCGAGACAAAGTCCACATGAGCTGACACAACTGCAGGCCGAGAACAGAGTTAAACTCTGTCAAGAACTTTTGAAAAACCCAAGGGATGATCGGTTCTGGAAACGCATCGTTAATGGGGATGAGAAGTGGGTGTTTCTCCGCAATCCAGACAATCGCAAACAGTGGGTAAAACGAGGTCAAGATACCCAGGCCCAGGCAAAACAAGACAGATTCGGCAAAAAGGTCATGCTGTGTGTTTGGTGGAATATCCATGGCATTCTTCACTTCGAATTGGTTCCTGAGGGCCGTGCCGTCACAGGGGACCTCTATGCCGAACAACTGGAGCGTGTTCACGCTGTACTTGTGCAGAAATACCCCGCTCTGACAAACAGAAAGAGAGTATTGCTGCAACATGACAACGCACCAGCTCATCGCTCCAGAAAAGTGCAAGCGAAACTCGCGGAACTCAATTGCATGGAGGTTCTTCCGCATCCTGCTTATAGCCCTGATGTTGCCCCATCCGACTACGGTTTGTTTCGTTCCATGACGCACTTCCTCTGTGGTAAACAATTCAATGACTATGACGAGGTGAAACACGCTTGTCAACAGTTTTTCGATTCGAAACCTGCCTCATGGTATCATCACCAAATTGAACTTTTGGCACAACGATGGCTAGCTGTCCTGAATCACAATGGCCTGTATTTTGCTGAATAAAATACTTTGTGTTTCTGATACCATTGCTTTTTATTTCGACACTTGTATGGTGCAGAACTTTAGGGACAACCTGGTATATAATTTTCAGGATGATAGACCCATTCTAAAAGAAGGTCTACAGGCAATATCTAGAAAGAATGGAAGGACATCAAACTGGAACAACCCAGTGTTACCGTCTACTATTTAGAAGAATTTGTTAAGCTCACGTGTTTTATCTATGGCCAAGAACCATGATGTTTCTTTCTTATTTCATTTAAAATGGGAAGATGAAGAACTTATGAAATCAATGGCAGCGTATGAGCCAATGTCTCCTAGAATAATAAATGATCCTCATATGAAGATCCTTCTGGGCAAAGAATGGAATTTCTGAGTACATTTTCTAACATGAGATCTACTTAATTAGAACTCTGAGTTGGTTGGTTGGTTGTATAGTGTTTAATGGCGCAAAATCCCTTTAGGGACATGCTGCGCCAAACAAAGACATAAATATAAAAAAACATGGGGTTAAACAAACGAAATAGAAAAGGCTATCTGGATGGGATATCCTATCCAGATATAGTCGAAAAACTATAAAAAAAAATTTAAAAAATTAAAGACAACTATTTTGTAAAGGTGCTAGTATCAAGAAAGGCGTCTGGATGGGGTTTCCATCCAGATTGCCAAAAAAGGAATGTCAAAGTTAAAGTTTAGAGAGGTCTTAAATCATAAAATAAAAGCCCGCATGTTTTAAAAAAGCAAAGAGTGCCCCATGAGGTTTGTCAATAGTGGTGATGAAGTTTTAAAATAGAGTCTATAAAGGTGCCGGAGACCCGGACAGTCCGTCAAAATATGATGAATGGTAAGATAATCAAAATGACAGTGTGGACACATGGGTGCATCCTCCCTCAATAAAAGATGTTTATGGGTCATCCTAGAGTGTCCAATTCTCAGACGAGTCAGAAGAACATCTGTTTTTCTTGGATAGTTTGGAGGCCAGGTCAAGATAATTGGTTTGATATAATGTAGTTTATTATTGATTTCTAAATTCCAACTTTCTTGCCAGTTATTATGAATAAAGTGATTTATAATTAGTTTAGTGTCTGAGAATGGTACTTTATGGTGTAAAGGGTTAAGAGCAAGCCTTGCCGCCTCATCTGCTTTTTCATTACCAGGAATACCCATGTGTCCAGGTATCCAACAAAATAAAATATTATAACCTCGTCTAGTCAATTTAATATAAAAATCCAGGATGGTAGTGACATAAGCATGTCTTTTAAAAGATTTAAGTGCGTCAATAGAACTATTTGAGTCAGTATATATGATGAAGGATGTGTTATTATGATTAGATATGTGAACCATGGCTCTCTCTATTGCAATTAATTCAGCTGTAAATATAGAAACAGAAGGATGAAGCTGATAACTTAAAGAAATATTATTACAAAAAACGCCACAGCCAACACCATTTCCACTCTTTGAGCCATCTGTATAAATGTCGATAAAATTTTTATAATCTGCACGGTGTGCAGCAAATAATTGTTGAAAAGCAGCAGCAGGTAAATTCTTTTTATCGTAATTTTTAAAAGGATGAATTGTTTTAATGTCAGGTGGGTGCCAAGGAGGATAAATATGCAGTGGACAAGTACTCACCTCAATGTTACTCAGAGGGCTATTGTTGGTTATGCTTCTCATTCTGACTCCAAAAGACGGGACGCAAGATGGACGATTTTGATAAAGAATATCATTGTCAGAGTTTAAAATGTATGTATGAAGTGGATGACTAGGATGTGAAAGGAGACGGTAGAACAACCCCAAAGAAAGTTTTTCACGGGTATAATGTAATGAAGGTTCATTACAGTCAACATATAAGCTTAAAACAGGTGATGTACGAAATGCACCAGAGCAAACACGAAGTGCGCTATGGTGCAATGTGTCAAGTTTTTCAAGAACAGATTTTGTAGCTGAGCCATAGACCTGGCAGGCATAGTCGATCTTTGACCGGATCACAGCCCTGTATATTTTAATAAGAGAAGTACGGTCTGCTCCCCAAGAAGTGTTAGAAAGTACTTTAAGTATATTCAGTGATTTTTCACATTTCGTCCGTAAGTTTAAAATATGAGGTAAAAAAGTAAGTTTCTTGTCAAAAATTAAACCCAAATAGCGAACACTGTCCGCAACAGGTATTTGGGTTGAACCAATAAAAATTTCAGGATCTGGATGTAGATCCCTACGTCTACAAAAATGCACACAAGAAGTTTTGTCATGAGATATAATAAAACCATTTTTATTAGTCCAATTAATAATATGAGTGATTGCAATTTGCAACTGTCTTTCAATAAAACGGATATCCTGTCCCATACACATGATACGGAAGTCATCTACATATAAATCTCCTTTCACCGAGGGAGGAAGCTGCTTAAGGATGTCATTTATTTTAATAGCAAAGAGGGTGACACTCAGGACACTTCCCTGGGGTACACCCTCCTCTTGTTCATAAAAGCTAGACAAAGTGCCCCCAATTCGGACTTGAAAAAGTCGAATGGCAAGAAAATTTTTGATAAAAATTGGCAGGTTCCCGCGGAAGTGCATGTTAAAAAGATCTCTGAGAATTCCGTATCGCCATGTTCTGTCATAGGCTTTCGCCATGTCAAAGAAAACTGACACCAAATGGTTGCGTTTGAGAAAGGCTGTTCGAATATAATGTTCAAGATGGAGCAAGTTATCGATAGTTGACCTACCACGTCGGAAACCACTTTGAAAAGCAGTTAGCATATGGTTAGTCTCTAAAACATACACGAGGCGGCAATTGACCATTTTTTCAAGTAATTTACAAAGGTTGCTAGAGAGTGCGATAGGCCTATAATTACTTGGATTGGAAGCATCTTTTCCAGGTTTAGGAAAAGGAATCACAATAGCTCTACACCACGCTCGAGGAAAAATCTGTTCCATCCAAATTCTATTATAAAAAGAAAGCAGAGCGTCAAGAGAAGGTGCAGACAAATGCTTGATCATGATATAGGTGATGCCATCGTGACCTGGGGCAGATAAGCGACTATCTTGCAAACATTTTAAAAGTTCTGACATAGTAAATGGTACATTATATGAAAAAGAGTTATGAGAATTAAAATCAATCCTGGTCTTTTCAGTTCGTCTTTTGTATGATAAAAAAGGTTCTGGATATGCGTCTGATTTTGAAATAGAAGCTAGGGTAGACCCTATAGTCTCGGCTATGTTCTTAGGAGAGGTGATAGTTTGACCGTTATGTTTTAAAATAGAAATGTGATTTTCAGAGTAAATGCCCATACATTTTTTCACTTTAGCCCACAGTTCTTTACTGGAGGTATTTGAGTTTATGCTTGATACATAGTTAACCCAGGATTCACGTTGGCTTTTACGTCGCACTCTTCTAGCTTCAGCTTTTGCTTTTTTATATAATATGTAGTTATTGTTATTTGGGTACCTCCGAAAAAGACCCCAAGCTTTTTATTGTTTCTTTTTTGCCGCCTGGCAGTCTCTATTCCACCATGATTTTCTGTGTTTATGAAAGGAAGAAGTTTTTGGAATGCTAGCATCAGCAGCACTGATAATACATTGAGTTATATTATCAAGTGCTTTGTCAATATCATCAGCTATCATGTTATCAGTAATATTTGCAAGAGCAGTAAAAGTTTGCCAATTAGCTCTGTCATATACATATCTTTTTGGATAGTCACTAGAATCTCCATCAGGATTAGTCAATGTAGTAAAAATAGGGAAGTGGTCACTGCCGTGCAAGTCGTCTGAAACCCAGAAGTTCCATAACGGATAAAGTGATGGGGAGCAAATGGAAAGGTCTATGGCATGGAAAGTACGGCTCGGTTCATGAAAATAAGTATAATCACCATTATTAAGTAGGCATAAGCCATTGTCAGAAATTAATTTCTCTATTATACCTCCACGTCGGTTATTATCAGAGTTACCCCACAGTTGGCTATGGGCATTAAAATCTCCTACCATAATTAAAGGCATGGGGAGTTGGAGAAGAAGAGAATCCAGATCTGCTGGTTGAATATAATGATTTGGAGGTAAATAAATGGTGCATATTGTTATGAGTTGTTTAATATGGACACGGACTGCGACAGTTTGAAGGCTAGTATTTAAAGAAATAGGAGAATGGGGTAAATTATTGGAAATAAAAAGAGCCACACCACCAATGGCCTTTCCATTAGCTGTCATATCTTTCCGGTATGTTGTATAGCTGCGTAATTTTGCTTTGTCAGTGGGCTTTAGATGAGTTTCCTGTAAGGCTAAGATTAAAGGTTGATGGTCCGAGAGAATATAACGGATTTCGTCGTGTTTATTGTGATATCCACGGCAGTTCCACGATATAATATTAGTCATAAAAAGGAAAGTTAGATAAATGTATCTATGTCATTTTGTTCGGAGGTAGTAGACATACCATCTCCATCGTCCAATTCAGCATCCGGTTCAGGAAGAATTTCCATAGTGTATTCATCCTCCACAATTATTTGATTTATTTTATTATCTTTGCCTAGATTTGTTTCATTTTTTTCTATTTTATTCTTTTTTGCAGGAGTTTCAGATACTGTAGTGGATTTAATAGTTTGTGTGGGGAAAAGTTTTTCCCATCCATTTCTATTTTATTTAATTTAAATACCGTTTTGTAAAGCCAAAATGGAACTTGCAATTCTTGCTTACTTTTTCCCCGCCGAATCGGCGTTTGTTTACGTTTTTCAACGGCGCGGTTGAGTTGTTTCGTGTCGCGCTCAGTCACGGAGCGTATTCAGTAATTACTACTTGCGATCGCATTCGCCTGTATTAAAGTTTCTTTTAAGTTACAAATATTATTTAGATTTCATTAAGTAACAAAAGCATTTTTAAAGTAATTTTCATGTTTAAAGTAATTTTTCTAAATGTATTTAATGGATTTAATTGAATGATGAAAAAAAAAAATGTTTAATGTAAAATGTTAATTATCGTCTGACTTATGCAAATTGCATAGTCGATTATGATTGGCTAGTAGGTTTTTGTTCCAATTTAAAGGGACAGTTTTCATGTTTTGGTGTGTGTGGAATGTGTAAGCAGTTCGAACGACGTTTTAAAGATGGTTTTCAATTCAACACTCTATTTAAAGCCTTTTTCGATACGTTGAAGTTAATTTAACAATATTTTGAAGTGCAATTTTGAAGTCCGCGTTACTTACAAAAGATATGTTTAAAAGGTTAAGTTACTCTAAAATGAAGAGCAAGTTCCATTTGTGGCTCCTGTTATGAGTTTCATCTGTAAAGTAACAGAGAATGTTCTTCCAAGGTATCCTTATATCTTCAATAAACATAATGAAGAGCATTTGTGAGTCATCATTTATTGTAAGTATTTTGAATTTATTTTATTTACAAGAAGTTAAATTGATCTTGCCTAGTTATGGAAAATAACTTCAAAGTAAACATTTTCTCTACTACATTTTATACAACTCTGCTAAATTTCTCTAGTAATAAGTAAGGGGCTCCATAACCCCGCACAGTTTGAAGATTATGTTTTGCAGAATCTGATCTACGACTTTGTTTTAAAAATGAATTTTTGATAGCAATTTTTGTGTTCTTTTTATCTAGTGGAATTTGGGGAAGATTAGAGTGTACTGATTTTGGAGAGACAGTTTGGTCAGGCACAGATTCTTCAAATACAATATTTTCATCAGCATCCGAGTCACTGCAGTATAACTCGGCATCCATAACCTCATCCGCGTAACGCTTCAGTTGCTTTGGATCTTTAATGTTTTTAATTACTGAACTGATGCCAGATTTTTGCTTCCCCTTCCCCACAGTCTTCCACTGTAGAGAAACTGGAGTTGAGGTTTTCTGTTTAGTCGTTTGTAGAGCGGGTTTTTTTTGGTTCTGTTTTCTGGGGATATCAGGTTTCTGTGGTATTATGGTATTCGTGGCAGCTTTTGTTTTATTTTGGGGTTGAGGTGACTTGTTGGATGGAGCTGTAATTTTCTGTTGTTTCTTCTCCAAGTCAGTTATTTTTACTGGTTCAAAGGATGTGGTGTTAGTAGATTGCGTTACGGTTGATTCATCTTGCGGATATGTTACATCAGTTTGTGTAGCCGAGTGTCTTACGGCTGTTGATTGTTTCTTGAGTAAGCTGGAGTAGGTAATTCCAACAGATGGGGTTCTATTTTCAACAAGTTTGCGGGCTTCAGGATAAGATAAGTTTTGAGTAATTTTTATGGTAACTATTTCTTTTTCACGGTTCCAGTTAGGGCACTTGCGGGAATATGCTGTATGATTTCCTTTGCAGTTAGCGCAGCGTTCGGATTTTTCACATAAATTATTGTCATGGCCCACTTCTGCACAACGTGCACAGGTAAGGGATCCACGACAATTTGTTTTAGTATGACCGAAACGCTGGCACATTTAAAACAGCGGGTAGGGTTTGGTATATAGGGTCTGACTTTACAGTTTAGATATCCTGCTTTAATTCTAGGTGGTAAAGTAGTGCTATTGAAGGTCAGAATAATATGTTTAGTGGGAATTACCTGCTCATTTTTACGGATGGTGATACGGCGTACATCTATGATATTTTGGTCTTTTAAATTTTCTAAAATTTCATCTTTGGTGGAGTATAAAAGATCTGGTTCAGATATTACTCCGCGGGTTGTATTTAAAGTTTTATGTGCTTGTACAGAAACAGAAAATGTGCCTATTGTAATGCAGTTTGAGAGAAATTGTGATTGTTTGGTTGTAGAAACCTCAACCAGCAAATCACCGGATTGTAGTTTTTTGAGAGTGTGACCATCTCCTAAAACAGACTGGAAAGTTTTTGCTATGAGAAATGGTGAAGTTTTTTTAAACGAGCAATCAGAGTGACTATCAGTACGTTTCACAACGAAAAAGCGAGTATTCTTCGAAGACAGTACAGTTTGTTGCTCTCCGCTAGGGAGAGAAGTAGAAGGAAAAGAAGTGTTTCCATCCATATTTAAAAGAATAAAATTCAGACCCCGGCTGCACCACCCTCTCCCGAGCCCTACAAGGAGATGCACATTCGTGCACCAGTGCTAACCAGGGCCCATACGGTCACAAGACAACCCTATGTCAGTCTCCACCCTTAACGAGATGACTAGTAGTTGCTCGATCACTTGATCCCTAAAGCCAGTGACAAAAGCCAGCTGACCAGCCGATTGATGCATACGGGACCAAATGCACCTCCCGTCTACCTGAAGCAGAGGCCAAAGTAGTGTGTTGGTTTCCCTCAACTACCAGGATCCCCCTTTCCAGGGACACGGGTCGCCACGCACGGCCAACACGTGGGTGGTTTACAATTCTCTATGAATCGATATGCAGGATGACATCGGTTCATACAAAATTGCCCTCACCTCCGAAGAGGAAACCACAACGAGAGTGAAACAAAGAGGAAAGGAAGACCAGAGGAGTAAGAGGAAAAAGAAAGGAGAAAGATCACTCAGGTGCCCCGGGTTTGTGAAGCCCGTGAATACCTAAAGAAGGTATCCCCCTGGGGTAATTAGAACTCTGAGACATGCACAAGAGAGGTAGTTAATAGAATAAAGATATCTGCAAGATCCTGGCTACAACATATGGAACACATATTCATGATTGTAAAGAACACCAAAGAAAAACCTTTCAACAGATACATGACATGTTCCCAGACAAATCATGGTTTCCAGATGGCAGCAGGATGGTAGTGGGAGTCTTAATTCCACATCCCATAGTGCAATTCACTTACGTGATCCATGAAGAAATCTGTTCCAATTCAGATACTTCTTACGCACTTATAATCTCTCCTGCAGCAATAGTAAATATCAAATAAATGACAGACCATGCTATGCAGAGGCATATATGTTCCTTATTTAGGATCTCAAACAACAGAAAATAAGACAGGAACTATGATCCCTTTACCTAGATCTACTCCTACATTAACAGCTGCTCAAGAGATTAGCCAAGTCATGTACTGGTCTTTCACTGATGATATAACACAACAAATAATAAGATCCATAGAAAATTGTAGAACTAATTTCTCACCTGAAGTATTGATATTAAACTCAGGGTATGTGTATGAAGGCTCTCTGACATATTGTTACAATGACCCCATGGCTAGTTATGAAGTATTGACCAATACGACCTAATTTTCTAACACATCTTCATAGCTCTTCAGATACTCTTCAAGAATATTCAAGAGAGGCTATCAACGTAATCATGCACTTCCAGTGGATGGTTCCTGATGGGTGCAGCGCTATTTCATATACAAAACACCATAGAAGACAACTATAAGCACAAATCTACTCTTCATGCATACGTAACATGCACTAAATGCATAAGAGATAATAAACCAGAAAATCACCTTAAGCCTGACAGACAGGCATAAAAGTGAAAAATAAATAAAAAGGTGGAAATTTTTTTTCCCATCTATACAAATAAGATGGAGTGCTCCACCCCGTCCCTAGGTCCTGACAGGCCTTTGTGACTCTCGCGACGAGGACTTCAACTAGGGTCCCAGTTTGCATACCGCTAGGCGGCTACTACTCGGGCACACCTATCCGTCCCCCTCGCCGTCAGATGTCTACAGTCCATGGACCAATGCATCTCACGACGTTGGTCACTGTTTCCAAGTGAGATGAGTAACCAGCTGCAACAGTACCTCGTCATAAAGCTCCGAACTAACGGAAGCCGCTTGTTCCGACTTGGAATTCCCATCCAAGGAGCCATGACGACTAAAACCATAAGGACGCAGAAGCTGGTGACCCATTGTCAAGGGAACCTGGATGGCTTTTGCTTTTCAACTGACCCACAAGATCGAATCCTATAAATGAGGAAAGACATTTGATAGGGCCCAATCTATACAGTAAGGCAAAGTTCTTATAATTTAGATATATTTTAACAATTATTCATACAATAAAATAAAATGAAACTGCTCATATGATTATTTGTTAAATGTATACATTCTTTAAATCAAAAAAAGAAAATTGAAGACAACCTGCTTAAGAAATAAATCTATCTGATGAAAACTTATGTAAATTAGAAAGATTAATATTTCAAAATAAATATTATCCCCTCCCTCCCCCCTTTTTTTTTAAATTCTCCAGAATTTGTAATAATCTTCGTAATAATCTCATTTTTGATTCATAGCAAAATGACCTGTCAAAACTGCGGATCGGAGATGAAAAGGATTAGTTGCCAACATCGCGTTGATCGTAGATAGTGGTATTGTGTCAAAAATTGAGGAGCTATGCACTGTAATACCACCAGGTTGGTTAGGTATAATTCTTTTTTTACAGGCAGAAAATTTTTAATTCCAATATTTATTCAGATGATCTTGGAACTTTAAATGGGTTCCAGTGTTGAAACCATAAATCGAGGTCTAGGTGTTTGTGAACATGCCATGGTTGACTGGCATAGGTATTGCACCAACGTATTAGTAGATTGTATTGTGAATACGGTAAAGATTGGGTGGGATATAAGAGTCTAAAACAGGGAAACAGAAATTTAAGCATGGGCATTACATGGAGGGGCAATGGGTTTTCGGTGGTGGATCAGACTGCTGTTTTATTGTTGCTGTCCATGACAGATTTACCGAGAACTCTCATCATTTCAGATTGATGGAAGGGTTACGACCGGTTGTCTGAAAAAGATTATGATCATTTGAGGGTTAATCAAATGACCAGAATATATCAAGTTATTTTATACCAGACATAAAATAAGATTACTAATTGATCACCCACGTCGATGAAATATTTGTCAGAGTTTTACACATGCTTCAAATAAAAGTCAAAATGAAAAGATGTAGTAAAAAATCATCCAGAATTTGTCATGAAATGGTTATTAGATGTGCAAGCTGTGGTTAAGACCACGAGAATGATTATATGAACTGTGAAAGTATGAAAAAGGAACACAATATATTAATTTTTATAAGTGAAAATCATATCACGTCAGCAGACTCAGGAAGACAATTTAGTCAAGAGAAATGAAACGCTATGCAGCAAAAGTGAAACAAGAAACTATGGATAATAATTTTCTACATTCTAATTTCAACAAATAATGGATAGTTTTATGCACAGTAGATGAAAATGTGAATGAAATAGCTGGAAAAAAGAAACATAGTTGGTTGGTTGGTTGTATGGAATTTAATGGCACAAAATCCTTTCAAGGACATGCTGCGCCAAGCTAAATGGTACAAGAATGATATCATGCAAGAAGAAAAAACAAAAGTAAAAGAAAAGGCTATCTGGATGGGGTATCCCATCCAGATGTAGTCAAATTAACGTTGAAGTATCAAAGTACAATAAAAAAGTAGAAATAAACACAGGTAAAAAATAGAACAGAAGTAACTGGATGGACTCTCCACCCAGGTGCCAAGTAAGAAAGGCAAACTCAGGAATCACAAAAAACTAAAGATGTAAATAAAAGCCAGTCCGTTTCAAGAAGTCAAAAAGTGCCCCATGAGGTGTTTCCCCAATGAGGTTTGTCAAGAGTGGTGATGAGGATTTAAAATAAATTCTATACAAATGTCGGAGGCCAGGACACTCAGTTAAAACATGGTGAATAGTCAGGTAATCAAAATGACAGTGAGGACACATAGGGGCATCCTGCCGCAGTAAAAGATGTTTGTGTGTGATTCTTGAATGTCCAACTCTTAGACGAGTCAGAATAACATCAGATTTTCTTGGGTAAATAGAAGGCCAAGTCTTAATTATTGGTTTAACATAATGTAGTTTATTGTTGTATTCTAAATCCCAACTTTTTTGCCAGTTATTCTGCATAAAAAGATTGATATGCAGTTTAACATCAGAGAATGGGACTGCATGACGTAATGGATTAACAGCAAGTTTTGCCGCCTCATCAGCTTTGTCATTACCAGGAATACCCATGTGCCCCGGTACCCAGCAGAATATAATATTATAGCCACGACTAGTCAATTCATTATAAAAATCTAAGATGGATGATACATAAGGATGCTTATTGAAAGATTGAATTGCGTCAATAGAGCTATTTGAGTCTGTATAAATGATAAAGGAAGTGTCATGATGATGAGATATGTGTATCAAGGCTCTCTCTATTGCTATTAATTCAGCAGTGAAAACGGAAATTGAAGAATTGAGTCTATAGCTGAGATGAGTATTACCTGAAAAAATACCACAGCCAACAATATCCCCTCTCTTGGAATCGTCTGTGCTGCAAATAATTGCTGAAAGACAGAAGCGGTTAACTTGTTTTTATCATATCCTTTAAAAGGGATGAGGGAAATAATGCTAGGAGGATTCCAAGGAGCGAGAACATGTGAGGCACATGAACTCACCTCAATATTATGCAGAGGGCTATTGTGAATAATGTTCTTCATTCTAACACCAAAAGATGGAGTGCAAGATGGTCGATGTTGATATAAAATATCGTTATCAGTATTTAAGATGTAGGTTTGGAGTGGATGACCGTGATGGGAAAGAATACGATAGTATAGGTGCAAAGAGAGTTTTTCTCTGATATTATATAATGATGGTTCATTACATTCAACATACAAACTTAAAACTGGTGATGTACGAAATGCGCCAGAGCACACACGAAGTGCGCTATGATGCACAGTGTCAAGTTTCATAAGAACAGACTTAGATGCAGAGCCATAGACCTGGCAGGCATAGTCAATTTTTGACCGGATAACAGCACGGTAAATCTTAAGAAGAGAGTTCCGGTCTGCTCCCCAAGAAGTATTTGATAGTACCTTAAGTACATTAAGCGATTTTTCGCATCTTGTCCTTAATTGTAAAATATGTGGTAAAAAAGTTAGTTTCTTGTCAAAAATCAGCCCTAGATATCGAACACTGTCCACAACAGGAATACGATTTGAACCAATAAAAATTTCAGGATCAGGATGTAGATCCCTACGTCTACAAAAATGCACACAAGAAGTTTTGTCTTGAGAAATTATAAAACCATTTTTATTAATCCAAATGAGAATACGATTGATAGCTATTTGCAATTGTCTTTCAATAAAACGAATATCCTGTCCGATACACATAATTCTAAAGTCATCAACATACACTCAGGAACATTGAAAATAGCGACCCAAGAAGAAAGCTATGTACAATTACGAAACTTTGCAAATAAGTACAGCGTAATGTGATATGCAAATGATGCAATTTTTGTGCCAATACGCATGCTCATACATGCCGAGATGGCGCTACAATCAGGAAGAAGGTGCTATATAAGCCAGCGCAAAATCGAAGATTCATAAACGCGACGATTACCTACTGATTGAAGGAAGACTTTGGTAAGCGAAACATGCCAGGTAAACGTGCTAGAAGACATTTTTCACAGTTAAGCGAGTTTGAGAGAGGCCTGATCATCGGAATGAAAACTGCAGGCTGGTCGACGCGCCGTGTTGCTGGCCAGGTGGATCGTTCGGAGTGTGCCATTAGAAAATGTTGGGAGCAGTGGACACGAGAAGGTACCCACGTGCGGAGAATCGGGTCTGGAGCGACCAGAAAGACCACGAGAAGAGAGGATCGAAGGATCGTGCGGCAAGCACTCGTGGACCCCACAGTGACTCGTTCAACGATTCGAGCAGACGTAGGCGTAGCAATTGTTCCCCAAACAATTTCCAGACACCTTGCAGAAGCAGGTCTAAAATCCAAGCGCCCTTTTCGTGCACTCCCTTTAACACCGGAACATCGGCGACTGCGTCTACAGTGGTGCCAAGCCAGATCAATGTGGAATGTCACAGATTGGCAAAAGGTTGTGTTTAGTGATGAATCCCGGTTTGTTTTGGGGACAGATGACAACCGTGTACGGGTGTGGAGGCGCCCTGGTGAGCGGTACAATTCCTCCCACACTGTTCCACGTCACACTGCCCGCACAGCTGGTGTAATGGTTTGGGGGGCCATAGCCTATGATAGCCGGTCCACTCTAATTGTGATTCATGGAAACTTAACGGGCCAACGTTATGTTGATGAGGTGCTTCGACCCCATGTAGGACCTTTCCTAAATGGTCTCCCAGGGGCGATTTTCCAACAAGATAATGCTCGTCCGCATACAGCAAGAGTTGCTCAAGACTTCCTACGTCAATTTCAGACTCTTCCATGGCCGGCCCGCTCTCCCGACTTGTCCCCTATAGAGCATGTGTGGGATCAGCTAAAACGTCAGATGCCATCGTGTCATTCGGTGCATGATTTGGTGTTGGCTGTGCAAGATTTATGGACCCATCTGCCTCAGGACAACATCAGGTGTCTAATCAACTCTATGCCGGACCGTGTGGCGGCATGTATTGCAGCTGGAGGTGGTCCAACGCGCTATTGAAGTTGCCCTGTATTTGCGTCGTTGCACACCCTGTATTTGTTTAATTGTCTTTATTTTGAGATCAAGTCAATCTCTCATCCGTATCATTATGTGTATTAAATTTCATTTCAATCCGATGCTTTCTTCTTGGGTCGCTATTTTCAATGTTCCTGAGTGTATAAATCTCCTTTCACTGAAGGAGGAAGTTGGCTGAGAATGTCATTTATTTTAACAGCAAAGAGGGTGACACTCAGGACACTGCCCTGGGGTACACCCTCTTCTTGTACATAGAAACTAGAAAGAATTCCGCCTATGCAAACTTGGAAAAGTTGCACAGCAAGAAAGTTTTTAATAAAAATTGGGAGGTTCCCGCGAAAGTTCAAGTTAAAAAGGTCACGAAGGATCCCATAGCGCCATGTTCTGTCATAGGCTTTCGCCATGTCAAAAAATACTGAGACCAAATGGCTGCGTTTAAGAAAGGCTGTCCTAATGTAATGTTCAAGATGTATTAAATTATCGATAGTTGATCTACCACGTCGAAATCCACTTTGAAATGCAGCAAGGCAATTGTTAGTTTCTAAAACATGAACGAGGCGGCAATTAATCATTTTTTCAAGTAATTTGCAAAGGCTGCTAGAAAGTGCGATAGGTCTGTAATTATTAGGGTTCGTAGCATCTTTTCCTGGCTTAGGAAAAGGAATAACAATAGATCTACACCAAGCACGAGGAAAACTGTGTTCCATCCAGATTCAATTGAAAAAGGAAAGGAGGTTTTCAAGAGAGAGAGCAGATAGATGCTTGATCATGATGTAGGTGATGCCATCATGACCAGGGGCAGATAATTGACTGTCTTTCAAACACTTTTTTAGCTCAGAGATAATAAAAGGATGATTATATGAAAATGAATTATGGGTATTAAAATTAATCCTGGCTGTTTCAGTTTGTCTTTTGTAACTTAAAAAAGGTTCCGGATATGCATCTGATTTCGATATTGCAGCTAGGGTAGACCCTATTGTCTCGGCAATGTTCTTAAGAGATGTGATAGTATGACCATTATGTTTTAAAATAGAAATGTGATTTTCTGAATGAATGCCCATACATTTTTTTACTTTTGCCCAGAGCTCTTTACTTGATGTATTTGAGTTAATGCTAGAGACATAATGAATCCATGAATCACGCTGGCTTTTTCGTCGCACTTTTCTAGCCTCAGCCTTTGCTCTTTTAAATGCAATATAATTATTATTGCTAGGATATCTACGAAATATGCCCCAAGCTTTATGTTGTTTTTTCTTTGCCATTTGGCAGTCGTTATTCCACCATGGTTTTCTGTGTTTGTGTGTAGTAGAAGTTTTTGGAATGGTAGCATCAGCAGCATTGATAATACAATCAGTTATATTATCAAGTGCTTTGTCAAAGTCACCCACTATCATGCCGTTTGTTATATTTGCAAGCTTAGTAAATGCTGGCCAATTGGCTCTGTCATATATGTACCTTTTGGGATAGTTATTAGAATCTCCATCTGGAGTAGTCAATGAAATAAAAGTAGGAAAGTGGTCACTGCCGTGCAGGTCAAAGAAACATAGAAATAGAAATATCATAGCTGAATTAATAGTTTGAGAAGAAAGAAAATAAAATTAATTGATCCAGCTCAAAATAATTAAATTTCTCAACTTTTAGTAAATCCAGAAAATGCAGATATCATTACAGGTCCTGGAGGCGATTCATAAATTTGGACTGTGCTTATTGGAGTACATTTTTTTTTTTTTCATTGTGGATTACTTGATATTTATTTGCATACAGTGTTAGAGGTAAGTGTTTTGTGTTTATGTTTCTTGTAATTTTCTTAGTTTGTTTTTAATGTTTGTTGTATATTTTGTTTTCAAATATGGCAATCTTTGAAATATTTTAAATTTTTTCTCCAGAAAAAATATTAAAAACAGGGAGTTCAGGAGGGCAGAGCTCCGCATGACATAGTGTAAATAATTTATTTTTTTGTATTTACAAAAATGAAATTTTTCAGGAATTTTGAAAGTGATCGATGTATTTGAAAATGAGTTTTTCATGCTGTTTCAGTTTGTCGATAATTTTCGGAAATGGCTTTCTGGAGCGAAAAAAAAATATTTCAAGTTTAGGGTTCAGACCACTGTTCTTTAGAATTTTTAAATATGCTAATAATACATGTCTTCCAAATAAAACCTCTTTTGACATAGAAACTAGAAAGCGCAAACTATTATTGGTCCTTGAAAATTAAAAAAACAGCAAAAATTCACTTTTTGGTAACTTTGCGGCAAAACTTGTCACAAGCTTCTCATCTATTATGTTAAATTACACTTTCTTACATTTCACATATTAAAAGAATTTTTTGGCAAGTAATTTAAGCAAAGTATTGTGGGTTGTAGCAGTTTTGTGTCTTAAAAAATACTCAATTTTTTATGGCTCACTATAGGGAGTTATGTATGTAAAAAAAAACCTCAGCATTGGAATAAAAAAAATTCCAGATTTGGTCTTTTAAGAAAATAAAAACTACCAATAATTTTTTTCAGAAAATCTAAAATAGTGCAAATCAAAGATGCGTTAAGCACCTAAATCAAAACTCAGGAAGAACACGATTTTGCTGTCTATTACAAACCAACCAAATATAAATGCACCATTTATGCAACCAAACATTATAATTCAACAAAGAACGCCTACAGATTCTCTAGAACTAATGTACAAATGGATCAAAAGACACTGCATTGGTCCTTTTATGAATTTTCGAAATGATTTAATATGCATATAATAATGCACGTTTTACAATGTAAGAGGGAAAATGAAAAGCCACTATCGAAAAAAGAAATCTCAAAACAACTGACAAGAATTTGTTGAGGTGGATACAGTACATGATATGTCAATGTTAACTAGATTTGTAAAATTTGTGATTTTTTCTATATTAAAAATTGATGTCTTTGACAGATCCTTCTAGGATCAATTGAGCAAAGTGCATTTTGACCTTTAGATTTACAAAGAATGACATATCTTCTAAATGTATGCTCAAAAAAAAAAAATGTGCAGCAGAGAACAAGCAAAACAAATGTAGTTAGATATTTGAAATAAATGTATTTATATTTAGTATAATATACCTATATTTATCTTTAAATAAAATAGAAAACTGTGAAAATAGTAATCTTTCAAATGAATGTTTAATAAGAAAGTAGTTTTAAGTTTAGCATTCAAGGATTAACACACAATTAGATTAAATTAAAAAATTAACACATAACCAGATTAAATTAAAAATAGGCAATCTTGGCAAGGATATGTTTAGAAAAATTGGAACTACTTTGATATACCCCCCAAATCGTAAATTTTTTCGACTTTTTTTTCTCGCCAAGCAAAATACCCGTTTCTAACGCTTTTTCTCGCCAAGATGAATTCTCGCTGAATACAAATAATTAATAAACAAAAATTACTTAATCGTTAAATACAAAAAAGGAATACCTACCCGTTTCTAACGCTTTTTCGCGCCAAGATGAATTCTCGCTGAATACAAGTAATTAATAAACAAAAATTACTTACAAGAAAAAACTTACTTACAAAAAACAAGAAACAGCAAACCTAAAAGGTCCGTAGGAAAAGTGCGTACGGAGTGCCAGACTTGGCGCGTAATTTTTGGGGGGGTATATCAAAGTAGCACCGAAAAATTTTAGGCCCTTTAAAGGATCCTTCACAAAATAATTATCTTAAAAAGGGACTCTTCACAAAACATTTCATCCCAAAACTGGATCCTTCATAAAATTATTTATCGCTTAAATAGGTCTTTCACAGAGTTTTATAACCTCCAAATTAAACTTTTCACAAATTTTTTCACCAAAATAAAATCTGGCCTGGTAATAATCAGCTGAACTCATCAAAGACCATATTTCTTAGCTTTTTCATATATGAAGGGTAGAACTTGAATACACTGATAATTTAAAATTCATAAAAATATGACTAAAATTTTCACAAATATATGGAAAACTTCACTATTTCAAAAAAACAGGACCATTTGAATCGGGACAGACCCCTACTTAACATTTCGCAAACTATAAAATTGACTTTTTTTTTTTCTTCCCCAAATACAATATTTAAGCAATTTATTTAATTTTTTAATAATCAGGAAGGCTTGAAATCGTAAATTCGATGCGTATTTCAATAAAGAAACAATAGGGATAATATCTTTGAATCGACTCATTTATTCCCTATCATATTCTAAAACTGCATTTTTTCCAATTGACGGAAAACCTGTTTAAAACAAAGTAGCTATATTAAAAAAATAAATGATTATGGAAAACAGTAGAGAAAAAACTAATTTTGCAATTAAATATCGATGCAAAACTCAGGAAAGAAATCATTTAAGAATTTAATAGACGCTAGACGCCATTATTTTATTTATTTTTTTAGAAGTCTTTCTCTAAGTAATGTTGCCAACACAGAATATCTATACTTTACCTGCATTTAGAGTATCTTAATTTATCTGAGTGGTGGCTGTCAAACTGTCTAAAGAGAGATCCAGGCCGTGTTCAGAAGTTAAGGTGCGTTTTCACGGGCCTACCCAAGCGCTAACTTTCCCAACTCTTTAGAGGTAGTTAGAACGCGATATTTTAGGTTCCATTCGTGTTCAAACCTAAGCAGAAATTACCTAAGCGCAGCCAATCAGAGAAGATCTTTTCGCTAATATGGCGGCCGGTTAATATGTCAGTATTTTATTTATGTTTTAAATAGTTTTTTTTTTTTTTTTTTTATTTAATATTCACTCTGTTTATTCATCAAACTAGGATCTCATTTCGTAATTGCAGAAAAACGGTAAGTTTTATTAAACTGTGTTGGATATATCATTTTTAATTAATGTCTTTTCATTTAATAATAATAAACGGTAAGGATTGTTTAAATGTTGCATCTTTGTAGAAGGCAGGATAAATATTTGTTTTTGGTAATCATTCAAATTCATTTCGTTAATGTTTATATACTAATTATATAGTTTGTTCAAGGATTTCGTTTCATTATAATAATGATGATATAATATTCTGGTCTCAAAGTTACTTTATTGAAAGTTAACAGCGCAAAGAATAAAAGTATTTTTTTATGAATATTTGTTTCTTAAAGTTAATTATTTGCTTAGTTGATTATATTCGATTGTTTGATAGGGTACTTTTGATGTATGATCTTTTGATCTGAGTTTTAAAATCGAAAATTAGTTATACTCAAGCTTCAATACAATTGTTAATAGTTCATAATTATAGTACATATTATGCAATAAAATCGTAGTTTAAAACTGTACGAACAACAAAATTTATTGAAAATGTTATTATTCATAACTTTTGTAATCAATAAAATGTCTTTCTCTTTATGAATCACTTCATCATATATCTTTACTAATTTTATAATTTCCAATGCATATGCCTTCATACTGCAGTGTAAAATAAAAATATTTACTGAAATTTGAAGAACTTCTTAAAACTGTTATCTAAAAATGTATACTTAAAATATCTTTTGCTAATTCTAAATGAACTTAGTAACAAAATATTAATTTATGGTAAAGTGCTATGAACCTACATTGGATTATGAAGCCACTTCAGAAGTCAAGGAACTGAGATACAGAAGAAGTCTTCAGTTGGAATATTTGACAGCTGGGTACATTTTCAGGCAGACTTTTCATTTGATTATCTGTCTGTTAACGTAACCTGCTAGCTCTTGATACATCTTTTAAGCCACAGGAAACTTTTCATTGAAGCTGCAATTGTCAATTTGTGTTGGTGGATGTGTTTCATAGCACATTAATATGTTGATACTAAGTTCATTTGGGATTTTCAAATGTTATTTTACTTTTACTTTTTTAGGTAACTAACAATACTAATAAAATGTTTTGTTTCCGTGTAAATATTTTATTTCATATGTTTGTCCAAAAATGTTATAGGGACCTTGGTAAGAAAAGGAAATTTATCATGCATATTTTTTGCATAAGTTTAACTAGAGGGAGGTGTTTATTTATGATAAGCATTGTAATGTGTTCTAATGAACTTTTTTACCCATGTAAGTTTCTACTAATGCTGTATATATCTTTTAAAAAATTAAGGATACAATAAATGCTCTCCGTTTGGTCAAGTCATACTGCCAAACTGAAGATATTCTTACATAACTAATTTTATTGCATGTCTTTATAAATATGCATAATCATGAACTATTAACAACTGTATTGAAGCTTGAGTATAGTTAATTTTCGATTTAAAAACCTATGAGCTACAGTAAACATATATTTCTTAACGCTTATAATTATTTTAACTGAGCAAAGAGATATTTAATTCAAAATAGATCAAAAGTACCCTATCAAACAATCGAATTTAATCAACTAAACAAATAATTAACTTTAAGAAACAAATAATTCATACAAAAGATTAATATGTTGAAAAATCTCAATAAAATATCTTCATTATTGATAAGATTATGTACAAAAACTCGAGTTCAGCTTGCAGTGAGTCGCTTAATATTTTTTATTGACTCTTATTATATTTTTGGTAGAAAAGTTAATTGCGATGCTGCTTTACAGTACAAAAAATGTTTATCTTGATTGTCTTATATTTCATTAAAGTCTTTTATAAAATTTTATGAACACGTTGTATGTTTACAACTTTTGAAAACAATCACCCTCTCAAGTGCATTTGAAAACTTAATATATAAATCAAAAGCAGCAATAAAGATCTTTTGGCTGAGTTGCCACCTTTTTAATAGGGTTTTTTTCCTCCTTTAGTATTTTATGAAAAATTAACACTCATATGACCATCAATTTTTCTTAAAAGTTTAAAAATATCTTTTTCTTTTCAATTTTAAAATATTTGATTCAAAAACAAAAGTTTTTAAAATTTATTTTAATTCATATAAGAAGCTATGGAATTTAACATTTTATTAATTCAAAAGTTTTTAAGACTATCCTCTTCTTGAATAATAAATGAAAGCATATATTCCTTGTTGTGTAATGTTTACTTGTAAAAAAGAAGCATTTCATGTTGGTATATGGTTATGTATTTCAAAAGGAAGTAGGTTTATGGAAGTATTTGTGCTAAATATAGAATAATATTGCTTTAAGATTTAAAATATATATATATATATATATATATAAACTCTTTAATGCTGGAATATTTAGCCAGTTAAATATTTTGTGATTGGATGTCGAATATTCAGTATTCGGCCAAAACGACCTATAGGTGTATACCTATAAATACCTTTTAAATGTGATAGAAATATTTTTGACAAATACTTTGTTTTTATCATTTTTTCATTGAAAAAGAAAATAAACTTTAGTTTTTTTTAGTTTGTGCAAAAATTATTTTAGGTAAATGTATTTGCTATGCTTGTTCTCTTTGATCAAATCTCTTTCATACTGAATTCTTTTAGAGATAATCAAATTTTAAAATAGCATACTACAACTGTACAATTCAGCATAATTTTACAAAAATATGTAGGGGCGAGTGGAGCAGTAGGATTTTCTCCTTGTGTATTCTAAGCATTTCATCAGTCACACACTAGATGAACTAATGGTAGCACAATCTTCAGTTGTAAAAAGTTTTTGATCTGCATAAGCTTACAATTGTATTAAAGTAAACAATAAATTCAAAAATCAGAAGTAACTTTCCTTCATATACTTTTAATGCTTTCCATTTATATAGTTTCTTTATCTAACGAATGTTATGTTGTATATTATCCATAATTTAAACTAAGTTTAATAGAAATATATATTTTTGTTCAAACAAGAAGTTTGATACAATAGAGGATAGTGTGAAAAATGGGACATGCCACTAAAGGGAGGAATGGTACAAGTTAAATTTCTTCAAATTGCTACTGCAAATATTTTTAGAGGATTAATTATATACAATTTAGATATCAATTATAACACTGATAATACATTCATTTATTTCAAAATTAAAATAAATTCTGGTGATTCTTTTGATATCATCTGTGACTGACATTCCTGAATTTTCTTTCCTGTGATGAAGATACTGGAATTTGATACTGTGGCACAGACATTATCAATCTGCAAGTTTTTTAGACTGTATACCTAGTCATTATTTGTTTCGTATTGTTTTGTTTTATAGCTGTCCCATGCCATGCATTTTTTTCTCTATTAGTAGGAAGGTATGTGAGACATTTTGAAACACTTTTCTTTAATCGAAAAATTGTTTCTGCAAATTATGTTTCTATACTGCACAAAAATATTAGAAAGTGGTTTTATTTTTTTTATTTTTTTTTGGAGAAATAAAGTTGATTTTCTTTTGTTTGTAAAAAAGTATTCCATTCTTTCTCACTTTCCTGTACTATTAAAATTTAAGAATTGATTTTTAAAAAAATTATTTTTGATACGTCTTTTTTGAAATTTTTACACACTATTTTTAACAATATGTCAGCTTGTTTCAACAATATCTCACCATCGCAATTTAAAAGTTATGTAATTTTAAGAATTTTATTCATGTAAACATTTGCGATTTTATTGCATAATTATAGAAATAGTTCAATGTTGATGAATCCAGTGAATTTTAACCCTTTAAGCCGCATGCAAAATATTCAATTAATGTTTAACAATTCATAAAATAGTATTTATTAGGGATGCACGGAATATTCGGTATCTATTCGGTATTCGGCCATGTTACCAAATATTCGGTTAGGCCGAATATCAAACTATTCGGTTCAGCCGAATATTCGGCTTGGCCGAATATCAAACTATTCGGCCTGCCGAATATTCAGTTTAGCCGAATATCAAAGTATTCGGCCAAATCTTATATATTCAATGAAACCTTTTAAAACACATTTTTTAAAACTTTTCACAATTTCAATTTTTAACTGTCAATTTATAAATATATTTAAAATAATTAAAAAGAAAGTCATATTTAAATAAAATAGAATGTTTTTACATTGTTTATTTGTTGTTTATAAAGTATAACTTAAGAAAATTAACCATGAGAAGGATTAAAATGGTGATTTATTAGGATTCTCCTTAAGAATAAATGATGTGCAAATACAAGTTCCTAAATTTTGTTTAGTAAATATTCTGTTTCTTGCTTTTCCCAAATAAAAGACCTTAAACAAGAAAGAAAAACTTTTGAGAATAGTAATAGCTATCAAGGCAATTTTTGTTCATGAAACCATAATCAACTTATTGACTCATAAATACATTGTATTTCATCTCACTTTAGATCAAACTTATGTTTTCGTTTGTTGCATTAACAATAAATAAGATACCGTACTGTATTTTCAACTTGCATGCTTTGATTTCTGTAAAATATGATATGATGGGAAGGGTGGAAAATGCCATCATTCATATGAAAAGAACTATGAGCTAGATATTCCTTTATTCAGAATTAAGTTGAAAGTATTTGTACTTTATATTGAAAAAAATCTGCCTTGAGTTATTGAAAAAGGACAATTAAGAGACTGTAAAGTTTTACTTCATCCATGTTTTCATTATTTCTTTTTGATTTTAATATATTTGTTTTAATTCATAGAAGAAACCACGAAAATTAAATAACTGAAGGCAGATTTTTTTTCAATACTAAATTTTCTTATAAAACACCCTTGTTTATCAAAATGTTTCTTTTATTAAATATTATGTAAAATTGTTTTAAAAGGTAATACCTTTAAACTTTGAAATATAAAAAGTATTTGGAAAGCCGAATATTCGGTATTCGGCCGAATAGTTAACTATTCGGTTGGCCGAATATTCGGTATTCGGCCTAACAATTACTATTCGGCCAGCCGAATATTCGGTATTTGGTTCACCTGTCGGC